>JAYEVE010001389.1:52500-156875 GCA_036346375.1 Guadua angustifolia | reverse complement strand
GGCCGCAGTTGTTGGCCGCCGAGCCGGTGCAGCAGTAGACGTCCTGCTTGAACACCGGGCACGCGTTGTTGCACGCGCCGTCCTGCCGCAGCTCGGCGGGGCAGCGCGCCGTGATGTCCACGGAGCAGCGCGGGCCGCGGCTGCAACCGGGGGAGTCTGGCAGGAAGGCCATGGGCACGTTGAAGCCGTCGATGTTCGAGATGTCGAAGAAGTCGCGGTTGTTGAACTGGTTGAGCGCGAACTCGGCCAGCGTGTTGGGCGCGCGGCCGTAGCCCGTGCACTGCAGCACCCCGCCGCAGTCGCCCGTCCGGCAGCTGCCGCGGCCGCGACCGTCGAAGCGGCACCCCGTGCGCGCCCAGATGCGCGCCGCGGCCGTGCCCGCCGGCACGTTGATGGCCCACTCCTGGCGCGGGTCGAGCTTCCGCCCGCCGCCCACCGGCACGGAGGCAGCCCACACGGTGTAGGGGCACTGGTTCACCACCTTGAACACGGCCGCCTCGCCGACCGCCGCCAGGAGGACGGGGAGGAGAAGGACAACGACGACGGAGCTGGTCATGGACGACACCGCCATTGGATCGGAACGAACAGCACGCAAACCAACGCGGTCGCTTAGTAACCGAGGATGGCGAAGTGAGAGACCGTTCGCATGGGGTTTTATACGGCGGAAGCACGGATGAACCGTACTTGAATGAATGGATTGTGATGTGTGGAGAAATCATTGGCGGATCAGCGATGTCACTAGGTAGTTCAATGTTCATGCACATGCATGGCTGGAAAACTTTGGCGCGTTTCAGGAATTTCCCAACAAGATTTGACTAGCTATGGTACGAACGCTCACAAGCTCCTAATAATTTGGCTCCATGAATGAGCTAGCTATCATCCAGAGTTCGTACGTACAGACGTGCCTAGTATAATGCCCGTGCTAACTTATCTACGGCGATATATTTAGTAATACAATTCAAATAAGCAAAAGATGTTATATATTTTGCCTCTCGTAATGAGCTTTAGTAATACATTCAACTTTGATAAAACCCATGTTATGTGTGAAATACAGCTCCAAAGCAGTAAATAACAAAAACCCTGGGGGTTTTGTGGCACAAATTGCAGAAAACCCTAGGTATATTGGTTGGTAGCACATAACAACAGGTGTAATGGCCCGGCAGTTTCACAAAATCACAGATTGCTTTAAATAACAAACTAATTTTGGATCAGTATATCCTTGGCAAATACCTACAATTTCAGCACTATAGTATTTTCCAAAAACCAAGCAGCTTGTCCGCCGATGAGCAAACATACCAGATCAACCCAAACCCCTACACACAAAAACACTTTGGCCGATCAGATCTGAGCCATCCATTCCCCGACCGACCGACGGCTCAAAGACTGTAAAACCCATGAAGCATTTGCTTCCACGTAGAGCGTCATATACATGGAAGGCACATTGTCTGTCATGATCACTCACGAGATGATGCTGACTCCATCCTCTGAGTTATCAAACGAACCGTGGCATTGGCGGTGAGAATGCCCCATGGAAGCTCTCTGATGCGACGACTTCTCCAAATCTCCAACCATCTTCAACAAGATCTCTCGGATCAGACTGTTTTGCCATCGAGGACTCGTAGTATGACCTTGCGGCGAAGTTCTTGCCGATGTCCACGCTAATGCATCTGGCAAGATTGCCGTCGAGCCACTTGTGCGAGAGTTTCCCTCGACCATTGATTCTCGACATGCGAGAAAATGAAGTTAATCTCACATATGATATAGTATACCCAAATTCAACGCAATAGTGTGCACGCGCTAATTACTCTAGCCATGCACGCTATTTACTTCGCCATGTACGCGGCGATTACTCGGCCCTTAATACAAGATTAACTTCAACTTCGAGAAAAATTACAAAATCTCAAGGTTTGTCAAATTTGCGATCCGATCCGGCAAAGATGCCGCTTAATTCATTATTGTTAAGGTATCTGTTGAACAAAATTTTGCGATCATTTCAGAAAACAAAGATTGATCATTTAGGAGAAGCCATTCCCATTGCCATGAAATCCCGAGAGTGCCTATCAAATGGTTGTTACCAACATCATTGAAAAAGGAGAATTTATGATTTGCTACAACATCTCAAAAGAAGGAATTGGCATGGATATCTCAGGTGTGAAGGTTCTTGAGAGTTCCAAGTTCGGGGGATGCACCCAAGATGGCGGTTCTCATGAAGATAAAGATAAGCGCGATTCGGCAGGTTTGCAAGCTCCACAGAAGTTCACCTTTGAAGTTATTGAAGCTCAAATACGAAGAATTTTGATGATAAGTTAGTGGCGCAGAAAGTGAAACATTATTAATCCATATAAACTCAATGCATTCTAAAAAATGAGCTTACAAGTGTGTTAGTCTCTTGATTCACCAATTTCGGTGGAAGCAAATCTTGAAGCTTATTCCACCTCGGGTTCCTAAGAGCATGAGCAAATTTTCTTAGTTGAAGCGCAGATGCATTCAAAATAGGCAACTATGGGCACGAAAACTAACAAAGTAATCTTGATTCAATGAAGCATTATCCAAGGATATTGGAATAATACTGAGTAAGAGAAGTTTATCCTATCGACAAGAACTGAAATCTTTGAGAACACGGTATCTCAACATGTGAAGCATATCCAAATGTACCTCTGTATACACAAAAATATTCCATACTTACGTACAGTATCCTGAGGTGTTTCAACCGTCCAATCTGTGGAGGAATTGGCCTCGTCAACTTGTTATTGTTGAGATCCCTATAGTTGAAGAATTCAGTTACTCCCATGGTTTAAGTATATTTTAAAGATGTCGTAAGATAAGACCAAAACTACAAAGATGTTTCACTACACCCTTTTACATGATTATTCAATTAAAAAAAACACCTTTGGTCTCTGTACTCCTACCGATGGTTATTCTAAAACAACAGAAACTTAAAAGTAAGTAACTTCACGCAGAAAAAAAGAGTTAGTAAATATATCAAGAACATGAACTTCAATCAGGCTACATTAAATCATTACAAAATGTTAACAATCATTATGTGCCTCAAAATGCTTATACTGTAACATAAGAATAAAGCGGTGGTGACAAGAAAATGTTCTTACAATCTTTTCAAATCCAACAGATTTATTCATCTGCAGAGGAATAGGACCAACTCTTGATACATCATAGACTTCCCTGAAATAAGGTACACAATATGGTTACTTAGACATGTATATGCATAAATAGTGCATAAAGCTTCAGAAAAGCTACATGATTGTGCGATTAATAAAGTTGAGACTTTTGATCCCTAATTTATCTCCAACTGCAGAAAAGGTAAATATGCTGTAGAAGAGAAATATAAATGTTGCCTTTAAAACTAGTATTAGAATGATTCTTGATAACTATTTCAAAATCCTTTTAGCTAGGATATATAAGGGAAGGAAAATGGCATGATTTATTTGATTTTTCCGATCCGATTGATGGCCTTTACACAAACTAAGCATGGTTGACTACAAGATTTGAGTTGAGGTTACGACCTAAAGATTCCGACCAAATAAGTTTTTAAAATAATCACTCTTTTGTAATTTTGACATAAGCCATCTCAGATAGCTACAACATGGAGATGAAGAATATAGGAGTTTCATATTTTGACATAAGCCATCTCGAGATAGTTATTGTTTTCTCTTTGAAAATTAACTTTGCAATCTAATTATCTAATGACACCTTGTATCCTTTCGATACAATTGATAATACATCATAAAACAACCTTTATAGATCTTTATGTATGCCAATGAAAAAGTAAATTCAAGGACGAGGCATATTTCTTACGGTTTGTGACAACTCAGTAATCCCTTGCGAGAACATGTCACGCTGCATCAGGGGGTAGGTCACTATGCCCACAAGGATCATCCCCAACCCATGAGTAGAATACAATAATGAACAAAAAGCTACAAACCTCTAGTAATCGACCATGAGTCCATGATATCCCAAAGAGAGGCATTCATCGATGCAACATGCTTGCATTAATGAGGTAATGCAAGATATAACTTCTTGACATTGCACGATGACAAATAAACATGAAGCACTTATTAAGATACAAAATATTTGTCGGGATTATTACTTACCAAGTATCACCGGTGAGTACAAATTTTACAAATGTGACGAAGAGCCTTGAATCTTGTAATAACTTATGAGAAATTACACAAGCACACTCAAATCTTTACAGAGGACATGGAACAATGAGATGGACACACGAGTAGAGGGATCACTTTAGTACCAAAAGTAGCAGTACAAGGAAAAACTTTAGACATTTCTTGATCAATTAAGTAAATATGATATAGCTTGCCTTAGTGAGTTCCACATTTCTGTTCTCTATATCTATGTAGTGTAATGCATCTATAGAACTTTGACTCAACCCAAAATGGGAGACTCAGGTAGGCCAACTATCTTGACCAAACCTAAACAAATAAATTAACCTTCCCATGCAAATTAACCTTCCCATCCAAAATGGGACACTGCCATATGAGAACAAAAAGGGAAAAAGCATGATACACATGATGCAACTTGTATGATCCTGGTTAGGAGTTGGAAATTCACAAAATATAGCTATAACAATTAAAAATCACTCCATCCATGTTCACTAATTTAGAGCATACAACAATGTAGTCCATTTTCATTATCAAATATAAAGCAGTAACAATATGTAACACACTTAAAACACACACACACACACACACAATGTCCAAAAAGAAGCAAGCAGACCATTCAAACTTTTCCACGCAACACGAAATGCATAATGTGGATTCACAAGAAATCAAGTCCTTTTCATAGTCCTAGACATAGTGAACATATGATTAAATGTACCAGTGTATGGGTTGTTTGCTTCAGCCTTCTTTGAAGGAGTGAAAAGCCTTTAATCAAAACAAAAGAAGTATTTATGTAGTTCAATAATAGGATGCTATGTAGCAGTCTGTTATATACAAAGGGGTTGAGAATTACTACATAATATAACGAAGAGAATTACTACAGAGTAGAACCTATAACCAAGGATAAATAAAAGGATTCAATGGGCAACTTTAATTCACCTTATCAATTATGCGGCGGGGCTTCCAGAAACAGGGCCAGGTTTCACAATCATCGTTGTGGACACATCTGCACAAACAAACAGTACATTTGAATATATCTGATCACCTACTGCATACAAGTGAACTCATCAACTGAATAGCCTCCACTCTCTCCATCAGCTTGATGCCTGATGATTCCAAGATCTCCAGCACTTCACAATCGCAAATGCACTAGTCAGCATTGTATGTAGATCTCAAGAACCAACATATGATGTCTGCAAGTGGGAACATTTAATGCATCACTGAATTATCACAAAAAGAAATAACAAAAAATTGCAACACAACGTGTGATTAGTACACACCGATTAAGGCGTTATATAATAGAGTTGTAATCTTGAGACCTAAAACACATTGAAGAAAAATATGGGTACAACACCAAGAGTAATTTGCAGTTCATGGGTAGGGGATTGGACAACTAAAGGGGATAAGTAATTATTGCTGATTTAGCGAGATAAGGGGATAAGTAATTATTGAACAACTAAAGGGGGTAAGGCAGCTGATTTAAGATGTTTACTGAAATATGGGTACAACACCAAGAGTAATTTGCAGTTCATGGGTATACTTCGTAGGAGCTGATGTTGTCGCTGTGGCTGCTTGTCATTTCAAAATCCTCAATAATCAGCCTAAAGATGGATATCATTTGGAACGCTTTTCAGAAGGATGCCTATAGCAAATGATATAATTCCTCAATTAATTTATTAGTGTGCTCTCAGATTAGGGTTTGAGGGAAGATTAGAATCTTCACTTCAATCACAAATGGGCTAACAACTTATTCGATGAATCAGGCCTTGAACCCTTACCACCTTAACATGCAAAATGAAGTTTTATCTAAAACATATATACTGTTCCAATTTAAGTTTCAGAGAATAATTAATCAAAGCTAACTTTTCTAATTGGACTGCAGAACCAAGTTCAGAAAAGCAGCAAACAATAATTATAACTGAACCTATGAATCAATACTCAATTATATCAGCCGAATATCAATAGTAAGCTGCCAATCAATAATGTGACCCCCAACTGAATATAGACATGAAGATATTGATTACTGATGTGTTCTAAATTCTGAACCAGCAAAAGATTTCAGATCAGCAAGCAATTGTGATCATCAATGTAATCGGCAGATATATTCTAATCGCCAGGTTAAATGATTTTGCCATGTACAGATTTACGGATAACATATCGTAATCAATATCAACCACGCTTAACAATTTTCACAAGATTTCGGTAGAAACTTAATATTGACAGAGGCTTGTATACCAACCGAGCAATTGAGTATTGATTATATCAATGAACGATAAGTAAAACTTCCTAGCATGTGAGTCTATCGGTTCAAGGCCAAAATCACGAATAAATATTCTAATCATAAATAACCCTAGATCATCAACGAGCAACGAAGGCACCCAAATCGAGATGAATCTCGGAGATACTCACCGAGAATAGCAATCAAAGCTATTCGGAAAGGTAAGCAACAAGCGCAACCAAGTCATTGTCCCGAGAAACCAAGTGCCGCCGCAAGTGCCACGGGAAGAAGGCGGGGTTCGGAGATACAATGCCCATAAATTCGTGCTTGTGACACCCCAAACACGAAATCGAGCCTTGCAATTAGCCACACAAGAACAAGAGCTCTAATCGAAAGCACCCTCAAAACTTGACCACGGGACCAAGGTTTTTCAACAAGCAACCGAAAGTGATTGGAATCACACTCTTGAACCAAAGTCCACCACCGGTCTTGATTCTGTCTGAAGCCCAACCTCACCAACCAAGACCGGAACATCCCAATCGGAACCTGCTCCATTGCGGCGCCAGGCTCTGCTTGGCGGCCTCGTCGATGGCCGAATCGGTGTCGTTATGACGCCACGACGTCGAAGTCGTCGCGCATCGCGCCATCCTCGCCGATGATGCTTGAGGAGGAGGAGGCGGGGCGGGAGGGGCGAGGCGGTGTCGGCGGCAAAGAAGGCGAGGCGAGGCATCGGGTGTAGGAGAAGCAGGAGGAGGACGGAGTGGGGATTAGGGATGGGTCGAAGGAGAGGTTGGAGTTGGGGAGACGGCGACGGAAGGGGCGCGGAGGAGGAGAGGAGGCGAGGAGGAGGCGGATGAGAAGAAGAGGAAGCGTCGAGAAGCCGCTTGGACCAGCGTAGCCGACGAGGAAGGCGGCGGCAAGCGACGGCGGCGGCGGGTTTCAAGCCACGCGGCTTTGGCGAGAGCGGCGCGAGATAAGGGTGAGGCCATGACTTCACAAGGACGCGAGGGCCAGGAGTCGCAGAGGCCACGGGCCGCAGGACGGAAGTGGAGGATTCGGCCGCAGGCGGCCATGACGCTTGGCGGCGAGGACGGGGTTTGGGTTTCTCATTGCGTCTGGCGAGGAGGAAAAGCTAGGGTTTTCCGTGAGTTGTCTTGTGCGGAGGAGACGGGGTAATTTGTGCGGTAGCGTGATTTGATGATTTGATTAGATTAGAGGATGGATGAACCAACCGATGTGGACCATTAGATTTCTTTGAAGTAGTCTCATAAAACATCTTAGTGCTTGATTTTGAGGAAGGGGTTTTTGGGTGTACATTTCTTTGTGTGGATGTAGGAAAGATTAAACGGTGAATTATAAAGGGTAAAGATGGAACCAAAAAGAAGTACCTGATGAAAGGTAATTTCCTGAAGATTGACAAGTAAACACTACGTCTGTGTGCCTCTGTATCTGAAAGGTTTTTTCTTTTACAAAGTAATGCTTGGGATTTATTTCGTCTTCTAGGTCGTTGTTGAACCATTGGCATATGCGAGGTTCCATCTTATGTTCCATAAAACATGACTGTAGTCTAGGTTAGTGCAAGTACTGTGACAACATGGTAGTAATGAGTAATGACTAATCAGATGTGATTGCTTGATGAATTCTGAAGTAACAATTTAGAATAGTAAATTATGATATTTGTAAAAATTAAATTCAGATGCAATAGTATAGGCTTGTATTACAACAGGCAGAGTCGTTTTAGCAATAAAGCAGATCAGGAAGGTGTTGGAACATGTGGACAGTTGGACGCTACATTGTAAGTTTATAACAATGGCAGTGTGTACCTAAGATGAATGAAACCTTAAATTTGAAAGTAGTGGCGTTGCACACTGGCTAAAGTTGTTTTTGTGAAACGTTCTACTTCCTGTTAATCAATCTGTTAGGGATAGATGCACGGCACAATAATGGAGACAAGATTTAACGTGAAAAAACCCCTTTAGAAAAAAAACCATGAGAAACAATATACTATAATGCTTTAAAGATTACAAATACAGACGTTGGCTTATATAGTCAAAGAGTTCTAACTGTCGACGATTTGGACTTACAACCTATTTAGATATAATCAAAAGATATGACAAGTTGATATATTGAGTTATCTCCAACACAACCCAATAACGTCATGTCCTCTGCGGCTCTGCTAAAGTCCTAGCTTCCTAAAGTCCTAAATTCCACTGCAGCATTATTCAACAGTGCATGGATTGAAGCACCACATATTCATATGAATCATATCCTTCCCTTCTACTTCTTGCAAATCAACCCAGTAAAATCATTTCCTCTCACATTCATACAAAGGGCAGCTGGGATTTACTTGGCTGAAGAACCTGCCTGCAACCCTCTCCTCCAATACCGTCGCCACCGCTTCTTTCGATCGAACAGCTGTTGGAATTCTGTACTGACTGGCCGACGTGCCACTGGACACAAAGAAGTCCATCAGAGCATTGAATACACCATGTTTAAGCACCCTTATCTCGAGGGGCCTGATTAACCCACGGTGCCTACTTTTGCGGCAAATTTCGTCAAAGCATTCTTCCACTGCC
This sequence comes from Guadua angustifolia, assembly GCA_036346375.1. Classification (NCBI taxonomy): domain Eukaryota; kingdom Viridiplantae; phylum Streptophyta; class Magnoliopsida; order Poales; family Poaceae; genus Guadua; species Guadua angustifolia. The sequence goes on along the minus strand of JAYEVE010001389.1, from coordinate 147,951 downwards.
AAACAACAATTCTCCATGTGAGTTTGATCGATATCGCAAGCAGTATACGTCCGCATATGCAGTGCTGCCACCAAGCATGTAACCAAGAGGCCTAAGATGGAGCTCAGATGCATGTGAAATGGCCTCGAGGAGGCCCTCCTCGCTTATCTTCTCATAGTCTATGCTTAGGACAACATCACGGCGTCCTGAGAAGTGGAACGATGGTGATGCATTGTAGAAGCCGCTCACAGTGAAAAGGTCACCCACCCGGTATCTGTAAAGACCTGGTATGCTCAAGATGTGAAGTCAAATAATATTCAACTCACATCTGCACAAACAAACAAGACATTTGAATATATCCGATCACCTCGCATACAAGTGAACTCATCAACTGAATAGCCTCCACTCTCTCCATCAGCTTGATGCCTGACGATTCCAAGATCTCCAGCGCTTCACAATCGCAAATGCACGAGTCAGCATTGTATGTAGATCTCCAGAACCAACATATGATGTCTGCAAGTGGGAACATTTAATGCATCACTGAATTATCACAAAAAGAAATAACAAAAAATTGCAACACAACGTGTGATTAGTGCACACCTGATTAAGGCAGTACATAATAGAGTTGTAATCTTGAGACCTAAAAAACTGTTGAAGAAAAATATGGGTACAACACCAAGAGTAATTTGCAGTTCATGGGTATACTTTGTAGGGGATTGGACAACTAAAGGGGATAAGTAATTATTGCTGATTTAGCGGGATAAGGGGATAAGTAATTATTGAACAACTAAAGGGGGTAAGGCAGCTGATTTAAGATGTTTACTGAAATATGGGTACAACACCAAGAGTAATTTGCAGTTCATGGGTATACTTCGTAGGGGATTGAACAACTAAAGGAGATAAGTAATTATCATATGGAATGCCTTTTCCATGGTGACATGCAGTGATAAATAATTTGATCGGTTATTTGGTAGGAATAGACAGACAAAAATCAGCATAAATGGATGTGGTTTTAATTATTGCTGATGTTGTCGCTGTGGCTGCTTGTCATTTCAAAATCCTCAATAATCAGCCTAAAGATGGATATCATTTGGAACGCTTTTCAGAAGGATGCCTATAGCAAATGATATAATTCCTCAATTAATTTATTAGTGTGCTCTCAGATTAGGGTTTGAGGGAAGATTAGAATCTTCACTTCAATCACAAATGGGCTAACAACTTATTCGATGAATCAGGCCTTGAACCCTTACCACCTTAACATGCAAAATGAAGTTTTATCTAAAACATATATACTGTTCCAATTTAAGTTTCAGAGAATAATTAATCAAAGCTAACTTTTCTAATCGGATCAGAGAACCAAGTTCGTAAAAGCAAAGAAACAATAATTATAATCGAACCTATGAATCAATACTCAATTATATCACCTAATATCAACAATGAAGTCGCCAATCAATAATGTGACCCCCCAACTGAATATAGACATGAAAATATTGATTACTGATGTGTTCTAAATTCTGAACCAGCAAAAGATTTCAGATCAGCAAGCAATTGTGATCATCAACAGAATCAGCAGATATATTCTAATCAGCAGAAGTTAAATGATTTTGCCATGTACAGATTTACCAGATAACAGATCAGAATCAATATCAACCACAGTTTAACAATTTTCACAGTACTCAGCCGAAACTTAATATTGACAGAGGCTTGTATACCAACTGAGCAATTGAGTATTGATTATATCAATGAACAATAAGTAAAACTTTCTAGCATGTGAGTCTATCAGTTCAAGGCCAAAATCACATAATAAATGTTCTAATCATAAATAACCCTAGATCATCACTGAGCAACAGGAAGGCACCCAAAACTGAGATGAATCTCGAGAGATACTCACCGAGGAACAGCAATCAAAGCTATTCGTAAAAGCGGGGCAAGGCGCAACCAAGTCAACGTCCCCAAAAACCAAGTGCCGCCGCAAGTGCCACGGGAAGAAGGCAGGTTCGGAGATACAATGCCCAAAAATTCGTGCTTGTGACACCCCAAACACGAAATCGAGCCTTGCAATTAGCCACACAAGAACAAGAGCTCCAATCGAAAGCACCTCAAAACTTCGCCACCAGACCAAGGTTTTTCAAAAAGCAACCGAGTGATTGGAATCACACTATTGAACCAAAGTCCAGCCACCGTCTTCAAATTCTGTCTGAAGCCCAACCTCACCAACCAAGACCGGAACATCCCAATCGAACCTCGCTCCCTCAGCCTAACGCCGCTAGATCGGTGTCGTTGGCGGCGCCGCCGACGTCAAGTCGTCGCAAGATCACGCCATCTCGCCGATGATGCCGAGGAGGGAGGGAGGGGCAGGAGGGGCGGAGGCGGTGTCGGCCAACAAGAAAGGCGGGGCGAGGCATCGGGTGTAGGAGAAGCAGGAGGAGGGCGGGAGTGGGGATTAGGGATGGGTCGAAGAGAGGTTGAGTTGGGGAGACGGCGACGGAAGGGCGAGGAGGAGAGGAGGGAGGGCGAGGAGGCGGATGACAAGAAGAGAGGAAAGAAGCGTCGGACCAGTGGTAGCCGACGAGAAAGCATACAGGCAGGCCAAGGCACGGCGCCGGGTTTTGCCGCGACGGGTTTTGCAACGGCAACGGGCGGCAGGGGCGGGTGCGAGGGGTTGGCGGACAAGCGATGTATGGCAAGGGCGAAGGGTGGGGGATTCGAGGCGCAAGCGGCAGTCGCGAAGCGGCGAGGACGGGGTTTGGGTTTCTCATCATGATGGGCGGGAAGGGAAAAGTTAGGGTTTTCCTCGTGAGTTGTCTTGGTGAGGGAGGGACGGGGTAATTTGTGCGGCGCGTGATTTGATGATTTGATTAGATTAGAGGATGGATGAACTAACTGATGTGGACCATTAGATTTGATGAAGTAGTCTCATAAAACATCTTAGCGCTTGATTTTGAGGAAGGGGGTTTTTTGGGTGTATATTTTACTGTGTGGATGTAGGAAAGATTGAACTGGTGAATTATAAAGGGGTAAAGATGTGTATGTGTGTTTTTTTTGTTGCAAATCTAGCTTCCATCCAAACGTTTTTTTTAAAATAGCTCCTCCTCTGATCGTGGAAAAAGCGGTAGGCGCTCCCCCAGCTTGGCAAGAGCTTCCGCAACAGAGTGCTCGGCAAGTTCCCGCCGAACTACACTATCGCAAAAGGTAGTTGATACTGTTTGTTTAATTAGTGATTTAATTAATTAGTCACTAATTAATCACTAACTAAATCGATAATTGTCATTGCTTAGTCACTTCATTAATCACTAATTAATTAATTAGTCACTTCATTAAATGACCTTCCGCGGTAGTACAGCTCGGTAGGCCTGTCACTTCTTCCGGGTCGAGACGAGGACTATTTTTGTGAAAAAGTTCAGGTGAAGGCTAGATTTTTTTTCAAAAAAGTTCAGGTGAAGGCTAGATTTTTTTTAAAAAAAAAAACTTACTCAATGCTTCTGCCAAAGACTCACCACCTCATTCGTTTGAAAAGAAATTCCACACCTGCAGGCTGCAGCTCCTAAAAATAGTACGGGGCCAAATAATTTTGGACGGGCATAGAGCCACCTATGTAGAGAGTGTTATTAATCCTGTTTGGTATGGTTGTAACTTTACCGAGAAATAACTTTCGGCTGGATTGAAGAGGTTTGGTGATTGATGGCCTGGCTTTATATTTGTGAGGGGTGGGGGTTGAGAATGAGAGTGAAAAGGGTGTGATTTAGGATTTTACACTTGGTAGGAGGGGATAATTTTTTCAACTTTAGTAACAAAGTTAGAACCTTAACCCATCGAAGCCACGGAAAGCTACCCTAAACCAATTTTCGGATATCAACTTCTCCTGGTACAAAATAATTGTGTGGCATAGCTCAAAGGATCTAAAGGAATGTTCAATATTCAGCCAGCTAGTTTTTCCCTTTCATCAAAAAATGGACAGAAAGAAGGTCATAATTAAGAACAAACAAGAATCTGTTATATGTGCAAAGTCTCTTGTTTATGCAGCACCTGATCAAAGGTATTCGAGCTCAAAAAAGAAGTACCTGATGAAAGGTAATTTCCTGAAGATTGACAAGTAAACACTACGTCTGTGTGCCTCTGTATCTGAAAGGTTTTTTCTTTTACAAAGTAATGCTTGGGATTTATTTCGTCTTCTAGGTCGTTGTTGAACCATTGGCATATGCGAGGTTCCATCTTATGTTCCATAAAACATGACTGTAGTCTAGGTTAGTGCAAGTACTGTGACAACATGGTAGTAATGAGTAATGACTAATCAGATGTGATTGCTTGATGAATTCTGAAGTAACAATTTAGAATAGTAAATTATGATATTTGTAAAAATTAAATTCAGATGCAATAGTATAGGCTTGTATTACAACAGGCAGAGTCGTTTTAGCAATAAAGCAGATCAGGAAGGTGTTGGAACATGTGGACAGTTGGACGCTACATTGTAAGTTTATAACAATGGCAGTGTGTACCTAAGATGAATGAAACCTTAAATTTGAAAGTAGTGGCGTTGCACACTGGCTAAAGTTGTTTTGTGAAACGTTCTACTTCCTGTTAATCAATCTGTTAGGGATAGATGCACGGCACAATAATAGAGACAAGATTTAAGGTGAAAAAACCCCTTTAGAAAAAAAACCATGAGAAACAATATACTATAATGCTTTAAAGATTACAAATACAGACGTTGGCTTATATAGTCAAAGAGTTCTAACTGTCGATTTATTTGGACTTACAACCTATTTAGATATAATCAAAAGATATGACAAGTTGATATATTGAGTTATCTCCAACACAACCCAATAACGTCATGTCCTCTGCGGCTCTGCTAAAGTCCTAGCTTCCTAAAGTCCTAAATTCCACTGCAGCATTATTCAACAGTGCATGGATTGAAGCACCACATATTCATATGAATCATATCCTTCCCTTCTACTTCTTGCAAATCAACCCAGTAAAATCATTTCCTCTCACATTCATACAAAGGGCAGCTGGGATTTACTTGGCTGAAGAACCTGCCTGCAACCCTCTCCTCCAATACCGTCGCCACCGCTTCTTTCGATCGAACAGCTGTTGGAATTCTGTACTGACTGGCCGACGTGCCACTGGACACAAAGAAGTCCATCAGAGCATTGAATACACCATGTTTAAGCACCCTTATCTCGAGGGGCCTGATTAACCCACGGTGCCTACTTTTGCGGCAAATTTCGTCAAAGCATTCTTCCACTGCCAAACAACAATTCTCCATGTGAGTTTGATCGATATCGCAAGCAGTATACGTCCGCATATGCAGTGCTGCCACCAAGCATGTAACCAAGAGGCCTAAGATGGAGCTCAGATGCATGTGAAATGGCCTCGAGGAGGCCCTCCTCGCTTATCTTCTCATAGTCTATGCTTAGGACAACATCACGGCGTCCTGAGAAGTGGAACGATGGTGATGCATTGTAGAAGCCGCTCACAGTGAAAAGGTCACCCACCCGGTATCTGTAAAGACCTGGTATGCTCAAGATGTGAAGTCAAATAATATTCAACTCAATTTCTCAGGTAAGTTGGACTAACGTGTATTCCTGTTACTTTCTACAATCGATGAAATCCTTACTTGAAGATTTTATTACACTCCAAAGCCAGGATGCCTATGCAAGCAAAATAAATCAGGCTGACAGAAGCAAAAATCAATTGGTACACTACGACTGCAATACCAAGTACAAAATGCCATTTCAGTTGGGGCGCTTAATACTTGAGATAACAATTATGATCTTGTGTTTTGGAAAAGCTGGTCAAGCATAAATCATGATGATTAGCACAGCTACAAGAACTATCATCAAGACCAGTAGTTCCTTGTCCCATTTCATCACCGCCATGCTTGACCTCCACAAACTCGAAGTAGGCAATATTCAGAAGCAATGCATATGACACACAGTATGGTGTATCAAGAGGCCCTAGATTGATCGCGGTGGTGCACTCTGTTCATCCATACATCGACGATACCAGTGGTAACCCACCACCATAACTCTCAAGAATTGGTACGTACTGCGACATCGAGCCAGTCACAATGGTCCGGATATACCGTGCTCCTGGCCATAGCCTCCTCACTATCCCATCCCAAGACTTCCTCGCACACAGAGATACAATCTCATCAGCTAATGCTGGGTTAGGTCCTTGCAGGTACAGTTCAATGACCAAATCACGCAAAGAAACATGTGTGATCCAAATCGCTGAGTTACCCGGTCCGGATATTGGAGCAAATTTCCTCCCAGTAACCTTCCAAGAATTTGATCCCTCGAACAAACCCAGAAGCAAAGCTGCCACCAACACAGTCCACAAGGACCACAATGTCGCGGTGAACCAGGCCGCAGAGCAACTTGCAGTACATGCTCTGCTTGCCATCGGGGCAAAGGATTGCCTCGATGGGGCTTGTGCACTTGTCGAACTCGTCGATGTCGCAGTCTCCTTGTGGGCAGTAAACCGACTGGATGGGTAGGCCAGAGTACAAGGTCCGGTCTCCAGGTAAGGTGAACATGAGGTATATTCCCTTGCGGCCTTTGCCTTGATCAGCGCGCAGATGCCTAGAACAATGCACGAGGATTCTTCAAATTGCACAACAATAGTGGATAAATTGCACAATGTAGTACAAAAAATATCCAATTTGGCCATGTGGCACAATGCTTATACATGTTCCTCACAAACGCCCGAACGGCATAGAAGAAGACCTTCCGATCGAGCTCCTACGCGGTGGTGGTCGGCATCACCTTCTCCTGCCCCTCGGATGTGCCCGAGCTGCATCCGCGCGCATGCCCGAGGTAAACTCCACCATGAGAAATACACAAGGGTTTCTTCATTTCTTCACTTTCACACACCGCGCACAATCATTTACCTTATGAGGAGGCGGGTGATGGGCTCGGAGCAGAGGATGCTGGACCGGAGGCGACGTAGTCCACGCACGGCTTTATAACCTCGTACACGGAGACGGGCACGCGCATCTTGAATGCCTTCCAGACTAGACCTAGGCATTGGCCCTTGTTGGATCCGATGGGCTATGGGTCTAGACCATAATGGAGTAGTTCGGTTGTGAGTTTAGATATACCATGCTACCTTTATGCTGTGTTAGTTTAGATTTGGGTTATTTGGACTATCGCAGAGAAGAGTAAAAGCGGCGGGACGAGCAGGGCACTTATCCGCGTGGTCGCGAGGATGAAGTGCGGTTCGATCGAAGGTGAGAAAGTCACTAGCGTTGGGAAGAAGCACGCATGGTGACCAAAGACAGTGGCGACATGGTACAGGAAGGTCAGATTTGGCGGTGTTATGGCCGAAGACCGTTGGATCCGACACCAAAATAGTGACGATCATCAAGATCTGGCACTGTCATCGTCTTGTTCCTCTCTGATCCCTGCCGTCTTCTTCCTTGGGATGGCCGGTGAAACTCGTGACGCAATGCCTAAAGAGTGATTCGGTGGCGGCGTGATCGAAGGTCGCTAGATCTGACATTGAGGCGGCGGGGGAAGGTGGCAGCGTGGAAATGAAGGAAGGCGAGAGGAGAGATAGCGAAGGTGACAAAGACACTGGGAGACGGCGACTACACCAGATGAATTATGGGAGAAGACGAATAGGAGAAGTGGTAGTTGATGATGGGCTAGGTCGTTAGAGTAAAATGGTTGATGATGGGTTGAGTTGTAGATATAATATTTTTTTTGTGAAAAGGTCATATTCATGTCGAGTTTTTAGGCCAAACACGACCCATCATTCGTGACATACTGGACAGATCCAAGGGCATCTGCATTGTACCATACTTTAGGTTATATTGGATCGGTTATGTCCAACTCAAACAAAAGACACAGTACATTGATTAGATCTATCCTAAAGGTTGGTGATTGAGACGCCAGGTGGTAAACCATTCAAGAAACGATGGAGGTGCTCAGTAATCTCATCGGTGAGACACTCGATGAGGCCGCAGTCGGCGCGCACGTCCGCTTGGTCGAACTTTGATAGGAACGCATTACAATGTTGATCTGATTTGGCTGTTTGGTAAAGTGGCAGAGCAGACCCCACGTCCTTGCCTAGGTAGGCCGTGCACATGGGTAGTGTGCTACTGAGGCCTATCACAAAATTGGATCGCGGGGATCCATGTTCGTACCTTGTCCATGTGATTATTATAAGATGAATGTTCCGTGATCCAATTCCGTACATGTCCATTTAATATTGGGATTCCTAATTTAAGGTCATCCTTATTAAAAATTTGCTAAGGATACCTTTTTTTTATGACAAGTGGTAGCATCTTCATTCAATGGCTCTAAGTGGCATCACATCCTTCCTTCCTCACTTTTCTTTTCCCTCAAAGGCTCTCTCCTTGTGACAAGTGGTATCACCTCCTTCATTTCACTTTCCTCCTCCATTCTCTTCCCCTTAAATGCAAATAGTTTTTCTATTTTAAATTTTTCCCTCAAGTTTTTTAATTGAATGCTTTCATAGTTCAAACTTTTTGATTTAAAATTTTTTTGAGTGGAAACTTTTTAATTTGAAATTTTTCAATTTTTTTTTGAGTTGAATCTTTTCGATTTGAATTTTTTTTGTTCAAAATTTTTTGACTTGAATTTTAAATCAAAACTTTTCGAACCAAAAGTTTTTTGAATCAAAACTTTTCAAACCAAAAGCTTTAAATTGAAAGTTTTCGAGTTGAAACATTTTATTTGAAATTTTTGAGCTAAATTTTTTTATTTGAATTTTTCTAATAGAAAGTTGTCCATTTAAAACTTTTTGCGCTAAAACTTTTCGAGTTGAATTTTTTAATTTGAAACTTTTCGAGTTGAAACTTTCCAAAATAAAACTTTCTGTTTTGAAATTTTCTAATTTAATTTTTAAAGTTTTAAATTTTGAGTTGAATTTTATAGTTAAAACCTCCTATTTAAAATATTCAAAGCTTAAATGTTTCAGTTTTATTTTTTTTATTAGAGAGGGAATAAGAGGCAGGAGAAAGTGAGTAGGGAAAGAAAAAGAGAAGGTTGATGGAGAAAATGACACATGACATCTGTCGGGGATTGGGTATTTCCTACAACGACCATGGTACCTCGGTGGCCAGCCGACCACCGACCATGCACGCCCTTGGACGGTGCCCCCTACGGAGGCCCTCGGGGAGGTCAACCCTCACACCAACCCCGACCTCAGTCAGGCTCGAGCATGATTGCTCGGGAGAGCGCGACCGGCGACCCGGGCCCGGAGGAAAAGGCCTCGAGCCTCACCAAGAAGCCGGGCACACTCCACAAAGGCGACGTGGCATTAATCACCCGACGGCTCGACGTGGCATTAACCACTTGGTGGCTAGAAGGACAATGCTGCCACGACCTGCACCACCCTACGCCCACGTAGCGGTATGGCATAAAGCGAAGAACAGTGTCACCCACGTCAGAAAAATAGTGGTGCCGCTCAGTAATAAATGTCAAACACCAGAATCGTCAGAATACCCTCGCACGTAGTGTTCCGGGGGGGATTCTGCTTCACTTTACCCCTCATACTTAGCGATAGCTTGCGGGCTGGCCAAGAGGATAGTCCTTAGAGCCTCTTTGGCCCCCGAGCAAGTACCTCAGATTCCACTCTCAAACTAGTGCAACCACTCGGACGAGGGTTATTATCTCCCCACGAGAGGCCGAACTGCATAAAAAGACTCTCTGTTTGTCGCATTGTCTCCACGACACGTAGCTCAACAGATCCTCGGGACGCCACCCTCCGTGGAAAAGGGGCCTTAGGTTGATCCTCATTCAACAAGTAAATCCCGGGGGACCGATTCTCGAATCGCCGACACCGGCGCCGTCTGTGGGGATCGACCGAGTCCTTTCGCGAGGAATCCTCGAGGATGCCGAATTCTCAAGACAATCAAGACCTCTGTGTTTGGCGGCGTGGAGGACGACAACGTGTCTTCTTGCGGCGAGGGCGTACGGCGATCGATCCGGGCCACACCATGTCCCGCGCCGAAACACGCCTCCGCCGGCGCTGAAGTGCCTTCCCCGAAACGCAGCTTTTGCTCGGGGCTATCCATGTCCCGCGACCGAAACACGCCCTCCGCCGCGCGAAGTCCCTTCCCGAGCACGCTGCTTTCGCCGGGGCTATCCATGTCCCGCGCCGAAAGCACGCCCGCCGCCGCGAAGTCCTTCGAGCACGCTGCTTTACCTTCTGGTCGTCCATGTTCGCGCCATGCACGCCCTCGCTTGGCGCGAGTCTCTTCCACGCCGTAAGTTTTGCGCTTAAGCACGGGTCTTCCTAGGTAAACGAGTATGCTCATTGCATCTTTTCTTTCTTTAAAACATTTTCGACTCGTGGCAGCTTCAACGCCGGGGCGTGAGTCCTCTTGTGACATGTTGGTTAGTTCCCCTGGACATCTAGTCCATGTCCGGGATGTGGTATTTCGAGCATGTCTCGTCTGTCAGTCCCTCGAGCATCTGACCCATGCTTGGGATGCGGCAGGCGAGTCTGCTCGCAATCTGCTAGTTGCCTTCTCCCTAGATATCCGATCTATGTCTAGTTCCCCGCATGCATCCGATCCATACACCGGATGCCGAAGCATTCTTCGTCGCGAGACTGCCCCCGAGCGAAGGCCGCTTGATGCCAAGAAGAGCCTTTCGCCGCAGCGAGACCTGCTCCTCGAGCAAAGGCCGCCGGATGCCGCAAGAGTTCTTCGCATGCGAGACTGCCCTCGAAAGGTATTTTCAGATCTTGCAGTAGTTTTGTTGCGGAACCCCAATCCTTTATTCAAAGTCTAGAGGCTTAAGGCGGAAACCTCGGTCAAGCAATTTCTCCCCTTAAAGCCTCGGGGGCTAACTGTCGGGGATTGGGTTTTTCCTACAATGACCATGGTACCTCGGTGGCCAGCCGACCACCGACCATGCACGCCTTTGGACGGTGCCCCCTACGGAGGCCCTCGAGGAGGTCGACCCTCACACCTGCCCCGACCTCAGTCAGGCTCGAGCATGATTGCTCGGAAGAGCGCGACCGGCGACCCGGGCCCAGAGGAAAAGGCCTCGAGCCTCACCAAGAAGCCGGGCACACTCCACAAAGGCGACGTGGCATTAATCACCCGACGGCTCGATGTGGCATTAATTGCTTGGTGGCTAGAAGGACAATGCTGCCACGACCTGCGCCACCCTACGCCCACGTAGCGGTATGGCATAAAGCGAAGAACAGTGTCACCCACGTCCGGAAAATAGTGGTGCGCCGCTCTGTAATAAATGCTGAAACACTGTAATCGCCTATAAATACCCCCTCGCACGTAGTGTTCCAGGGGGGATTCTGCTTCACTTTACCCCTCATACTTAGCGATAGCTTGCGGGCTGGCCAAGAGGATAGTCCTTAGAGCCTCTTTGGCCCCCGAGCAAGTACCCTATATTCCACTCTCGTAAACTAGTGCAACCACTGGACGTAGGGTTATTATCTCCCCTGAGAGGCCCGAACCAGACAAAAAAGGCTCTCTGTTTGCTGCATTGTCTCCACGATACGTAGCTCAACAGATCCTCAGACGTCACCCCCTCCACGGAAAAGGGGCCTTAGGTTGATCCCTTATTCAACAAGTAAGCTCGGCGGGGGACCGGTTCCCGAATCGTCGACAACATATTTAAAAGAAGACTTTAAATTTTTTAGTTTGAGGTTAACCTCACAACAACCATGGCATGTGAGTATTACTAGCCATGTACCTATGCGATGCAACGAAAACTCAATTTGTGATAAAAAAATTATTTGCAAAAAGCACTAGCCTTATCTGATAATGATGTTCACTAAAAATGTGCAATGGTTAAATGTTTAAATCAATTCATCGAAGCATACAAATTCCAAGCACATGTTTATAAACTCGAACTTAAAATTATTTTTAATTTTACAAACTTAAATAATACCATCACAGTACTTGGGATTGTAAATTTGTAACGCCATAATTCGAGATCAATCGATTGACCGAAAGAGACATCACTTGTTGCCCCATGGCCACAAAGACATTAAAGAGGCAGGCGCCATCTGTATGTGGCTGTTACCATCAGCGGCGTGCGTGGCTCGTATGCCTTGCTCCGACCATACTATAGCCCCATCCCATCAACTAGCTTCATCACCTCCTCACTCCCCCCGTGAGCGCCTCCCTCAACCTATTAACATCATCCACCACGGTAAATTCCAGCAGCGCCGCCAGCCTATGTCGTCGCCCACCACTGGCGACCTGCCCCCGCACCGCATCGATAAGATCAAGAAGGTCGCCCATTAGCTCCGCTCAATGGATAAGCTCAACACATATGTAGGAGAGGCAAGAAGCGGTAGGGTTATATAGATTCAACAATTGAGAAGATATCTATGAAATCTATATTAAGAAATCATTGAATAAGGAAGGCAATAAAAGGGAAAAAAGGTAAGAAGAGACCCAATTGCATGAATAAGAGTTCTGCTTTCTTCGGAAGGGAATCAATCAATCCAATCAGAAAAGAACTGGGAGCAATCGCCGCCGATTCGAATGCGAGATCAATGGGAGAAGAGAAAGTAATAAATGAGTCATGCAAATTCATTTACCTCCCGCGACGGGACGATCCAATCCAATCCATCGGAGTGGCCACCGCCGCTTCCACTCAGCCATACGGCAAGACATCGCAGTCATGGTGAGGGTGGAGAACGAGCATACCACCACCAACCCCAGATTAGAATTAGTAGAGATAGAGATAACAAACTTATCTAGTCGCGTCATGTATAGTCGTGCGCATACTGTTGCCCGACCGGAATTAAGTCCATATGTGATTAGATAAAAAGAAAAGATGATCTTATCTACACATACAAGTAAATATTTAACGTAAAGGATGCATATGGCAACTCAAAGGTATGGTAACTCAAGTCAGAAGTCAATATATGGAAAAAAAAATCGTGCAATATATGGAAAAAATCGGTTGTGCAATATTTAAAAATAGAATCAGCCGATTGAGATAAGAGTCTGATACGTCGCAGATCACGCATGCATGCATATCCAACCGAATTAAAATTTTCTCCGTTCACTAATGTATAGAGAATCGAGACAATAACGGTTTTGTGGATATGTCCGGAGGGGAGAGAGAGGAAGGGAGGAAGAATAACCCACCATCACCAACTCGTAATTAAAAGTAGCAGAGATACGGTGAAACCATTCCACCATCTAATTTCGTACCCGTACTGCTGTACATGCGGTTATTATGCTGTGAACCGTGGGCTTTTGGCCCATATATTTCCCAACAAACGGGCCGCGGCAGGCCCAGGAATTGACCTGCAGATTTTAGCGGCTTGTGGGCCTTAAATACAAGCCATGACATGGCGTTCTCTAAACCCTTTTTCCTTTCCTTTTCCATTTTCCCTACTTTGTTTTTCTCCAAGCTCGCGTGGCAAACTGCTAGGTGCTAGGTTTAGCCCTCATTAAAATGCAGCATTGCAGATGTCAGGGACTCAGGAGCAAAACGCAAGTTCTCCCTGAGTTGTACGGCCAAAACACACCTGTGAAAAACGGCTCGTTCAAAACTTTACAGTGATACGGACGACAGAGAACACCTCAGCCCTCAAGGCGTGCATCACTAGTACATGTCCCAGTGGACTGTACTGTACAGCTTCCTACTTTCTCCAGCACCAGGCATCAGTCTAACAAACTATGACACTCACGTTCAAATCTCATTGATACAAGGAATATCTACGGACCAAACAAATTTCTGTAAAATCTAAAACCAGTAGGACGGTAACAGACGAAATCGAAATACATTGCGTATGAACATATGGAGCACCCTTCACTATCGAAATACATTGCATGCGAACAATAATTCATGCTATGCATGAAAGATATGGAATTTAAACACCCTTCACTATCGCGAGTAACCACTTCTCCCGACACAGCACTAACTAGACGAGTGTCTATCCCCTGACCGTCCGATCGACAGACGGATAGCCGCTATGTCCTCACCGTAAGAAAGTATCATCAGGGTTCGTTTTCGTCGTTTCTCCAGCTGCCCTTCATCTTGGGCCCCGTCGGCCCTTCGCCGACGAGCAGCTTGTTCACCAGCTTGCTCAGCCGCTCCCTCAGCGAGCGCGGCAGGATCCTCGCCGCGCGGTTGATCTCACGGCCGATGTCGTACTCCTCCCTCGGCCCCCACTCCCGCTCGAACCCGAGCCACGCCGGCTCGGCCACCGCCCCGCCGAGGTACTCCGCCGACACCACCTCGCACCGCCCGCCTCCGCCGGTGTCCATCATGCTCCCCTTGGCGCAGTCGTTACGTATCCCGACCCCCAGCTTCGAGTCCCCCTGCAGCACCAGCCCTTCCTTGGGGTAGAACGCGTGCCCGTGCAGAGACGCGTACGCCACCGGCTTGTTGCCGCCGTCGAGGTACTCGAGCTGCGACGCGTCCACCCACGTGCCCGCGCTGTGCTGAGAGAAGTATATCCTGAGCAGCTCGCCGGAGAAGTTGCTCACGCGCAGCGTGAGGTGCTCCCAGTCACCGACATGCTCGCCGATCTTGCCGAGCGGGATGGTGAGGGGCCCCACCTTGGCCCGCGCTGGCCCATTGAACGGGTAGAAGAACCACATGGCGAGGTCGGTCGCCGTCGCGCCCAGCATCGGCTTCGCCTGCACGTACGCCTTCGCGCTGGCGAGGTCGCCCTTCTTGACCCTCTCCTTCTGGCTGTTATCCGCTGGCAGGTCGAGCCAGTACCCACCGTCGTTGCCGCCGCCTTGGGGGAGGTTAGACCCGTCGGTGGCCACCGGCGTCGGGGTCTGGCTTCCCTTCTGGTACAGGAGAGCGCCGTTCTCGAAGAACCACGTCACCGACGAAGGGAGGTACGGCTCGTTCGGGTGGAGGTACACCTGCGGCGAGTAGGTCGCGAGAATGGCGTTCACCTGGGTCAGGTCAGGCATGCAGGACGTGTAAACTGCGCTGTTGTTCTTGAGACACGCCAAGGTCGAGGCTCTCGCTGGCGTCGCGCTGCTCTGAGCGAGGAACGTGCCGGTGTGCACGCCCCGGGCGTCGATGCCACGTAACGCCGGCCTCAGCGTGCTCACGCTGAAGCCGTCCTTGTCGCTGCCCCACACGGACTCTTCGGCCTCGCACGCGTCGGTGAAGTCTGCGCGGACGCACATGACCTCGTCGAGAGGCGGCTTGCCCGACGTGGCCGTGACCGCCACGCCGATCACCATGTATCCATCCGGCGGCGTGGGGAGCCAGAAGAAGCCGGAGCCGTCCTGGCTGGACCAGATAAGCGTGTAATCCAGGGGCTTAGCGAGGAGCGCTCCGGTGCAGGAAGCGTCACTGGCGACAAGGACGTGGCCGAAGAGCGCCCGGTTGTTGGGCTGCGCGTAGTGCCCGAGCGCGCAAAAGCCGGCGGGGATCGACGACGGCTTGAAGAAGGTGGCGCCGAGGCCGTCTTGGCCGCCCTGCGCGGTGGACCAGACCTTGGCGAATGTGGTGACTTGGCGCACCTCTAGGCCCCCAAGGTCTATGGTGCCCTTTGCAAACCCTCCATCTGAAACTGGAACAGCAAGGCCACTAGTCAACAGAAACTGTTTTAGAGCGGACAAACTCAGCTAAATTCCAAATTAGTGAGATGGTTAATAATTTGCTGGATGGTGCTATGTGTATTTCTTTTTTTAAAAAAAAAGTTATACAAATATTAAAGTATGAATGAAAAGTAGATGATGATTACTACCTTCGCTACTTTAAGATTTTTGCAAACTTGTATTGAGAGGAAAAATATAAAAGCAATGCTTTGCCGGACCTAGCTACTAATTGAAATGAATGATAATTTGAGTACATAAGGAAGAATGACTGCTCTTTGCAGTATGGTTGAGAAAACTGGAAAATGTTCTCTCTGTGGCCAGCATTCGTAAGTCATATCCACAACAGAAGGCAGAAACCGACTACGCAATATGTGTTACTCTGACTAAAGACCAGCATAACTAACAACTTTAATTTGACAAAGGGTTAAGACTACGCTGGTTTGAGCTTGTCCTTATTCTCACTTTAGTACAGATACTTTGGAATTTGTGCTTATCTTAGTACAGTCTGATAGAGCTAAACAAGATAGAGCAGTTCTAGTACCAAAACAGAGGGCTAAAGGGAGGATCTTGCAGCTCATGAACATAGCAAAGTATATTAGTTTCGTATTTGCAGGCAAGCTACCTTAACCTAAAGCTACCCTATTTGGCATTTGGCCATATGAATGTGTAGCTTAACAATGACATGAATATGTCTCTTCTCTGGATACGTTGCTACAATACTAGTCCTCTAGCTAGAAAGGGGGGCCACAGAACATGGTCAATGTGCAAAAACAAAGGCACAACCAAGACAAGAACAAAAATTCTGAATCTGCTCAACTGCATTCTTGCCTACCCCAAGTCCAACGAGGATTGCAGGGGAAAGAATCGAAGTTAGCAAACACAACCAAGGTTCTACTGAATGTTGGTTCAAATTAAAAGTTACCAACTCATTGACAAATACCAACTCAACTCAAAACGTCAAACAATGCATGCACCAAACTTTATCGTCAGAAGAACAAAAACGCATGACACGAACATGCACGCACCTGACGACGGCCACGACGGCATCGGAGCCGGAGGAGCGAAGGGCGTCTCCACGGGCAGCGCCGCCGTACCCATGGGCACACAGGACAAGCACGACTTGCTCCTTCGCATAGCCGGCGACGACGACCGGAGAATTGAGGGCGAGGCCAACGCTCCTAACGTGCACGATTCGTTTCTTTCTCGAGTCACACACACACAGCTGGAGACGGAGGCGAATACTGGCCTTTTAACGGGTGAGAATTTTGGCAGGGAGCCACCTGTCCCTTTCGACGAGACGACGATCGACCTCGCACAGGCCTGGATCGTTGGCTTATCGGCTACTTCTGCTACCTCTTTCAAGAAAGGTCAGTGGCCTAATGGTTACTTGCAAGAAAGCACCGTGCTTTTAAGCTGTGTGTGGCTCGATTGTTTGCCGATGACTTCACTTCTTCTAGCCCTGGCAGCTAGCTTTGCAGGCCTTAACTAGGCTTGGCTTCACGGCTCTTCCATCTTGATGTCAGTTCTAATCCATTACCACACGCACGTACCTGTTCATTAGTGTTTCTTGTCGGCTTGGGCCTGTGGACGTGTGTTCGTTGGGGGTCAGCGTAGACAGGTTCGCTGTACGCGTGAGCTGTGTTGCTGGAGGAAAATGTGCACCAAAACTGCGTTGTTGTGGACTTGTGGTACTGGTTTGGTTAGTGACGACAAAATTAATATGCATTTCCTTGATTCTATTATGATATACAGTACCAATTAATTTTTGGTCATCGTTAGCACAGCAACGTCGATACGACCTTCGTCGAAGGACGGTCGAAAGGTTCGTTTATTCGTCTGTTTAATTCACACGAGTCACACGAGATAGTTGACCAAACCAGGGGATGTCGGGTGTGCGCGGTTGAAAGGGTCCGGTGATGATGTAGTGAAGCGAATCAAAAAAGTTTATTGGACAAGTGGCTTGCAAGGTTGGCAACATATCCTGCGCGCACAGATTTCTTGTGTACACACCATACATATTAACTAATAAAAATCGTAAAAAATTTAAATTTTTTTTTGTAGATGTACTTCATAAATTACTCTACCTATGTATAAATTTGAACCTACAATTTTATATATATGTAGAATAATCTACGAAGAACATCTACAATTTTCTCTTTAAATTTGTCAGAATTTTCTCTTTTTTATAACTCTTGATATATAATGAATTTGAACCTACAATTTTATACATAGGTAGAGTAATTTATGAAGTACATGTATAATTTTTTTTAGAATTTTTTACGATTTTTATTAGTTGGTGTGTACAGAGCACAGTGTATATACGGAAAGCACTGTATGTACAAGATATGTTGCCTGTAAGATTTCATTCGTCCTCCAGTTGGGCTATGGAGGAGGTGTTCAGATTATGGAGCAAGAAGAGCGGCGTGCAGCCAGCTTACTCGTTCGTCGTCGGTAGAGACTAGAGAAATAACGAAAAACTTGCAAGAATCCGCACGAGAATATCCATTTCCATGAGGCAAGAACTACTCTCAACAGTCGAGTCACATCAACTTGGCATTTCCCATGATTAATCGCAGAAGAAGAAGCGACTGGCGTGCTTTTATTTTGCATGTGCGATCCTATGGACCATTTCCTAGGTGTAATCACTCAGCTGAACAAATAGTAATTCTCTAGTTGCATGCAGAAAAGTACAGACGTTCGATACATACAACATGCCGAAAGTCAAATGTTGTAGAGTGCAACTGCACAACTTGTATATTCCCTTAATAAAATAAAATAAAAACAGGGTGTATTCCCAATTCCCATGTGACATGGAGCACAACAGGGTGTACTCCCAGTTCCCATGTGACATGGAGCACAAACTGTCGTATATGATGGACAGAGCCAACCCGAAACAACAGTGGCATGTTTGGGGACCGTATCTTTGCTAAAAAGCTATTTTTTTTAGTTTTCCAAGCTAAAAAGTGACAGTAGTTTTTTATAATAGATTATTTAACAAATAGTTAATTTCTATCAGCAATAAATTGCAAAATTAGATCCAATTCAGCTTTTAATTTTTAGCTGAGTAATTATATAAAAAAATATGCTATTTGGAGGGTTTACTAGCTTTTTAAAAGCTAAAACTAGCTTAAAGCTCCCTCCTAAACATGGCCTAGGAAACACGGCTTTTACAAGATGATGTAAGCAGGCAAGCTGCTACCCCATGCTCCAAGGACCTGGTTCAACTTCTTTTTGTGTGTGTGTGCCCGCGGAAAAATTCCAATTTACAACTTGAACTCCAGCTCGGTTCGATTTTGAATCATGAACTCAGAAACCGTTCAAATTGAGGCCTCAAACTAACAAACCGTTCATTGTACCCCTCGGCCCAAATCGACCCAGCTGTCACTAAAACAAAGAGAGATTGAGAGCAGAACATGGGAGCGACGGCGTGGGAGGCGTGGCCAACGGGCACAATGGGTCATCACGGTCCTGAGGAAGCGATGCGAGGCAGTAGTGCGAAGAAAATCAACGGTGGCAGTGGTTTGAATGAAGTCAGGAAAGATGGCGAAATCCCGACGAATAGCTACTGAGAAACATCAAATCGAATGAGGAGAAATGATCACAAGATGCTAGAACACGATGTGACGCGAGGAAAGCATTGGAGCGTCAGAACATGTCAGCAAGCGGCGATTGGCTCTGGGGAAGACGATTTTGGGAGGCTTACCAGCCGGGTAAGGTGGCTCACGAGCACTACCTTGGCAAGGCTATCTTATGGGTGGTGGCTGTTGGCAACGGGGAGGGCGGAAGAGCCAAAATGGCAGCATCCATTACCGTGTGGTAGAGCTTCATGGTGGCGCACTCCAACGAGGTTCTAGCTTGGGCAAGTGAGGTGGGGTAGTGATGTTGATACGATCGATGAAGGCAAAGATAGCTTAGAGTGCCAGATGGACATTGGACTGTGAGTCTATGAGAGAGGAAGAAGAAAGAGGTAGAAGCAGGCTTATCACGGTGTCGCATAGGCGTCTAGTCGTCGGGTGCTGATCGCTATGGGGGCTCGCCTCGCCTGGAGATGGCAAGTCACCTACCTGCCCATGTCAGGCATCGCCCCGAGCAAGTAGGCGTCGCTGCCGCTGCGCCCAGTCGTGCCACGCCGGGTGAAGGAGGGGGCCGGGGCACCGCAACACCTGCACTGGGTGAAGGAGGGGGCCGCGCGCTCGAGCCGGGTGAAGGAGGGGTCCAGGCGGGGACCGAGAGGGGAGAACGCCGCGCCACCTACGCCGAATGAAGGAGGGGACACGCGGGATGTGGGATCTTGGGAGCCTACTCTGCTCCCATCGTTGCTCCCTCCACTGCTCTGCTAGCTTGTTATTGTATTTTGTTTGGTTGCCTAACTATCGCCTAGACGTCTAAGTGCTCCGGAGGTGACTTGCCTCGCCAAGGCGCCATAATAACCATAGGTAGAAGCCGACATGGAGAGCCAACTTAGATTTAGTGGCATTTGATATCCACGTGGACAACACGTCAGTGAAAAGCCACCACAGATTGGGTCTAGGGGGTAAAATGAACGGTTTCATAAGTTCGAGATCCTAATCTAAACGGTTTCAAAGTTAAAAGTTGAACCCCCCCCCCCTTGCCAAGTTGGAATCGTACTATTCTGTTTTATTTAGGGTATTGAGCATTGATATTTGTTACATTACGATATAGTGCGTACTGCAGATACATATAAAAAAGGTTTAAGTAAGCATTTCATGTTGAAGTATTGGTTTTCCTCATAAATAGGTTTTTTTAGCGGCTCTCCGCTAGCATGCGAAGTTGGATTGTCTAAGTATCAAAATGTAAACATCTCGTGAACTGAAAAAAAAAAATCTGACAGTTTTCACTTTACAAACTGAAAAATCTAAAATGGTCACTGGTCATAAGTGAATTCATTACTGTTGAAGTATTTTTTTTTGATAACGGAAGATTTTTATTAATTTCAAAAACATTACATCGAGATGACACAAGTCCTCAAAATCGCTTCCGGCCTCTGCTTAATCTTAAGCACACAGCCATACAAATATAAAAATGAAACTAACCTCGCACAATCTAGTAACTAGCAATCCAAAGACTAGACCGCCACCCATGTGCTCGGGAATAGAATTCCTTGGACACCCGCGCCAAACATTGTGTAGCCTCCGCCAAAGTAGCTCGCATCTCCACCTTCTGTAACACAGCCCATGCACGTAACCATTGGATAATAGCAAACGTAACCTGCAAAGGAGAAGAATTGGTTTTCTTTTGGAAAAACTCTATCATTCCTGGTTAACCAAATAGACCAACACGTAGCAGCAGCACCAAGAAGAATAAGCTTTCTATCATTTTTATGAAAACCATTTAACCAATTACCAAATATATTAGCGACACTCTTTGGATTAGGTATGCCAAACGCCACATATATTAGAAACCAAACTGAGTGTGCAAAATGACAATCAAAAAACAAATGCTTAATTGTCTCAGGTTCGTGACAAAAGCAACATGTTCTGCTTCCTTGCCAATTTCGCTTTGCTAAATTGTCTTTGTTTAAAATCACTCCTTGAAAGTGCATCTAGGCACTTATGTTATTTTGGTGATTAATGACAAACACATATAATGACAATCTATGTAATTGAGTAAATGCTTAACTTAGTGCTTACCAAATGACAAACCTCTAATATGATTAGATTGCTATGAGACTAACATTTGCCTAGTTGAGTATCAGTCTCATCTATTTAGAGGAAAATCAAATGGGATGGTTAAGCAAAGATAAGGTATGCAATTTTGGTATCTCTTCTATATTTGTTATTGCATTCCTTTTGTGCAAATGCATAGTGAACTCCAAGTAGCATGTTGATATGCACATTGGTTCATGTCATATTTATTTGTGCATATATATTCACTTGAGTTCATTATGTGCTTTGCTTTTAGTATGCATGTATTAACTAGAGTTAAACTTCACATTGCTATAGATTGACTTGGTGCATGCATGTTTTAGTTGTGTATCTTCTCATGCACTTCTCTTAGTGAAGTTTAATCTAGAGTTGGATCACATATTTGCTCTTATTCCAATATTAGTTGCACATGTACAATTCGTGTATACTCTATCATGTGCTTTATTTAAGTAAAGGCTGTGATCCTTGCCATGACTTAATTGATTCATCATATCGGCAATTATCTCTCTAGTGCATATAGATCAATTACATATTCATCATGATGCACTTAGTAGAGAACATTTCTTATGTCAAGTGTTTCCATTTATATTGTGCCTTTTATATGAAACACTTGTGGTAATCAACTGCTCACAAATATCAATTTATTCATATCTATTGAGCTTTTGGGACTAATGTCTTTATGAGTGGTTTGTAAAAAATTAGGTCCCGTGTGTGTATGATGACCAAGATATCTTGGAGGATGATCGTTAAGTCGAGGTCAACAAGATGGCGGTGTCACCAAGAGTTGAGGACTAAGTCAAGATCGACTTGGCGTGGAGATCGCCGGAGAGGATGATCAAGTCAAGGTCGATATGACGAGAGTCTCATGAGGTGAATCGAGTCAAGTTGGACAAGGCGAAGATATCATCAATCATTTGGTTAAAGACATCATGCACATTGCATCCACGGAGAAGACGGCATGCTAATTGAATGTAAGACTTAGATTTCTCGCTTTAATTTGAGTCTAAGGATTGCCGTACTATTAAGAGGGATGAGACGTCGAATGACTTTTAGATGTGTCAAGTGCTCAAATGATCCATCCTTGTGAAATTTAGAGAGAGAGTGGTATTGGTGGTACCGAAAGTGAGAATTGTAGGTCTCTCTTGGATTCTTTGTGAAATCTGGATTTATCCTTTGAGATTTGGGTAGTGAGACCTTGTTAGTTGTGTAGCCCTTGTTCTTAGCTTTCAATAGAGTCCAAAATCACTGAAATCGGAGTCCGGAGTCAAAAGTTATGCCCGTTTTCTGGCCGCTCGAAGGCCGATTCGGACTATCCGAAGTGAGTTCGGACTATCTCAAGATTTCGGACTATCCGAACATATTTTCGGACTATCCGAAGTGAATTCTCTGTTTCTTCGAGTTTGATGCGTTCGGACTATCCGAACTTGAGCTCGGATCGTCCGAACCGACCAACGTTGAGGAAAACGGCTAGTTTTTGTGGGCTCTATTTATAGCCCCATCCTCCCCCATTTTGAAGGGCTCTTACCCTATTGTTTAGAGGTGCTATTCCTTCATTCTTGAGCCCCAAATCCTCTCTACTCTTAGATCTAAGTGATCCCCTTAGTGAGAAGGGTTGAGAAGAGTTGGAAGAGGTGTGTGTTGAGGAGAGTTGGAAGAGGAGTGTGTTGGGTAAGATTTGAGTTGTTTGAGCACTTGAGGTCATCTCCAAGTTTGTTCTTCGTGAGCATTTGTTACTCTTGAGGTTGAGGACTCCTAGACGGCTAGGAGGTCGCCTACGAGCCACCCAGTACTTTGTGTGGTTGGTCAGTGGGAAGTTTGTGAAGGCCGGATTCCGCCGCAAGGGAAGGAATCAAGAAGTGAAGCCATGAGTGCAAGGTGCAACACCGAGCGGCTAGCGGGTTGAAAGAGACCCCGTGTCTTGGTGATCGCCGCCATGCAGTGCAAAGTGCAACACCGGAGGAAAAGGGTTGAAAGAGACTCGGCTCAAGTGTGACCGAGCCGCCTTAACGAGACGAGGATCCTCAAGGATCCGAACTTCTGTGAAAAATCATCGCTCCAAGTTTGCTTCTTACTCTTACTTTAGTATTTGATTTTGAATCTTGAAATTGCCTCGATCTACTTTTCTAGTGAGTTTTCGCTAGACCTCTATTTGCTTCAAGTATTCTAGGCTAACTAGTTTAATTTGGTGTATTTAATATCCCCAAATAGCCTAGATATCATTTATGCAGCTATGTGTTCGGAGGATTCGAATATCCGAATAGAACTTCTGGATACTCGAATAATCTCTGACTATCCGAATATAATCTCGGACTATCCGAACCACTCTGACAATCCAAGTATTATTCGACATTCAAGTTTTGTATTCCGCTGCAATTTAGTTTACAAATTTTTAATTCGCTTATTCACCCCCTCTCAGGCGACATCCCCGCCCTTTCAATTGGTATCGAGCAAGGTCTCTCATTTTATTAGACTTAACCGTCTAGAGAGTAAAGGATGTCGACTAGAGAATTAGAGGAATCACACGTGTTACCTGTGCTAGATGGTTCAAATTATGCTCATTGGAAATTAGTTATGACTTCTCATTTTAAATCTATGAGCCCCAAAATATGGTGGATCGTAGATGTCGGCTTTTCATCTCCATTGAATGAAGATAATCCAACCAAGGGAGATGAAATGCATACATCTCGACGCTCAAGCCGCTAATGTTTTATTTTATGTTGTGAGCGATGAAATTTTTGATAGAATATGCAATCTCTCAAGCGCTCATGAAATGTGGATGAAAGCTTCAAGAACTATTTGCATCATCCACGCCTATTAAGGATTGCATCAAGGAAGAGATGTCGGAGGTGAAACCACAAGCTCCACCTCAAGCTCAAGCGATGAAGAACCCAAGATCTCCATCGACCTCAACCTCCGCCTCAAGTGACGATGAAGATTCACTTCCATCACAAACCGCTGCTTCATGGCGAAAGGTAAGAATGAGGTAAGTGACGATGATGATGATGAGCTCTCCTATGATGAACTTGTATATATGCTAGAGGAGCTAACTAAGCATCTTGGGAAGGAGAAGAAGAAATTCAAAAATTTGACGAAGGAACATACCTCACTTCAAAATTCTTACAATGATTTAAAAGAAAATCATGAACTTCTCCTTCACAAGGAAACCATTAAGTCTAGAGAGGATGTTGCCATCCAATGTGACTCAGTAGATGAATCGCCATGCTTAAATTCCAATTCTACTTCATGCAATTCATCAAATAATAGCATGTCTATCTCTAGCGATTATTTACCTTGTTGCTCAAATTCTATTGCTACTACTTCCTCTATGCTTGTTGAGACTAACCTTGCAGAGGAAAACAATGAGCTCAAGGCCCAAGTCATTAGATTGGAAAATGACTTGAAGAAATGCATAAAGGGAAAAGCCATCCTCGACGAGATCTTGAGCAAGCCAAGGGCGCCTCAAGATAAGCGAGGACTCGGCTACAACTCCAAGAGGAGAAGAGCAAGAAGAAGCACAATACAAGAATGAAGACGATTGTGTGCTTTGATGCAACAAGAAGGGCCACTTCAGCCTCCGTGTGCCCTAACAAAGTGGAGATCAAGCCACAACCATCAACACGAGGCAAACCGACAAAAGCAAGTCAAGAAGAAGAGACGCCAAAGCCTACTTGCTACCATTGTCGGAAAAAGGGCATATCGGTAAGGATTGTCCCAAAGGTAACACTCCTAAGCCTACTCAAAGCAATTCAAATATATTGCTTAGGAGAAATAACAATAGCAAAATATTTGCTAGATATACTAGATCCTCTAAGCCAATGCATAATTTTAATAATCATATGCTTAGAAGAGATCAAACTAGAGATAGTTTTGCAAAGTATCATTGTCCTCCTAAGCCTTGTTATAAAAATGCCAATCAATTGCCTAGGAGGAATAATTATCGCAAATCTATTCCTAGTCATGTTGGTCTTGTCAAAAATGTCAATATTAGGAGCATTTGGGTTCCTAAATCTTTTGTGACTAACATTGTTGGACCCAACAAGGATTGGTACCAAAAACCGCCTAAAAGATTTTTAGGCATTTGGAGATGCATTGGACGCTTGGCTTCTTCAAAAAAAAAAATTGAAGACTTCATCAATTGCAAAATGGAGTCAAGCATGAGGATGATCACTTCAATCTTGAGCCAATGCCATCTCGGGTAACAAGTATTTAAATTGATTCTTATAGCTTATAGTCTTGTGTAAGTTATATTGCATTATTCATGAAAATCAATTTAGATTGCTTGTTATATGCTTGCTCATGCTTATTAGTTGTATTGATTGCAATCTTGAGCAAGTTTGGGATTGTGGCACATTAAGGGGGAGTGTTAATTCATATCCATGTATATTACATCCCTGCATGTGCCCATATTTATATAAGTGCTAAGATATATTTTCAAAATCAAACCATTTAGCCAAAAGTCAAAATTTTGTATACTATTAGTTTTCTTGTGAAAAACTAGTTACAAAATGTATATAAATGCTTTCAAAAGGGTTTCCAATGGTTTTGGCTTTACAAAAACTAATTTCAAAAGAAAATAAGTTTTTAGCCCAAAAGCTAGTTACTAATATCTTGTTTTGGATTTAAACTTATAATTTTCATAGAATTAAATGTAAAATGATTTTGAAAGTAATTCCAAAATGAAAATCCTAGAGTTGGTCATCCTTAACAATTCTTGTGTTCAAAATATTTTCAAAAGACCAACCTAGCAAAAGTTATTTGATTTTGAAACTCATAGAAAAACCTAATCGACCCATAATGGTCACATTTTAGCACATTGTGAGTTTTACCCCTTGGACCGGATTCTTAGCAATATCTTGGTTTAAAATGGTACTTTAAACTCATACATGCCAATTCCAATCAAATATCTTCTCATTTGCTTCATTTGATACTTTTTGGAATAAGTTTGAAAACCATATGCATTCATATCCTTCATATGAGCCTCTTTGGTCAAAAGTCAAAAATATTGTTTAAAAGGCCAATATTTGTGAAAATCTTTATAAAAGTTCTCAAATATGTATTTCAAATGTTTTACAAAGCTTTCGGAGTAAAAATTCCTATTTTAGAAACAAAATAGCAAATTTGGCCTCAAATGGATCTTATAGGATCTTGATTTCGGATTAAATGAAATATTTTCATAAGTTGAAATCTATTGAGTTTTTGAAAAAGTGGTCAATACAAAACTCGTAGGGTTGGTCATTTTAAGCATTTCTCTAGTTCAAAGTTTTTCCAAACGACCAACCGTTCAAAAGTTATAGCTATTTGAATTTGGCCAAAATTCTTGATTTAACCAAAATGACCCATTCTTGCATATTGTGGGTTTTGATATTTGAGATGGATTTCTTCATGTTTCTTGACTTGAAATAGTATTTCCAACTCATATAAAGCCATGAAACTTCAAATCTCCATAAATTTCAAATCGGATTGCATTTTGAGTTTTCGGTTCAAATTGAACTTCTATTTTTGCCTACAACGCGCATTTTGCCATAACTTTTGAAAGAAAATTCCTTTTGAGGAAATTCTTTTTGAGAAACCTTCTAAATAGTTCAAAGTTCATTTCTGGAAATTTTCAAATCATTTTGACTTTATTTGAAAAGGTTTTGACATTTCTTCTCTTTGATTGAAAATCATACATAGAAAGCAAAATTTGGCATATCTTTTGATTGGAGACTCATTTTTGGAAAATTCTTTTTAGAAAAGTTTCTTATAAGTCCAAAGTATGTTTCTGCACAATTTCAAATAATTTCAACTTCATTTGAAAAAGTTATGGCCTTTTCTCTCTTTGATCAAAAGTCTGAAAATTCAGACTTTTGCATGTTTTTGAGCTGATTTGTGATTTTTGTATCTCCAAATTAAATCATAATTTGAGGAAAACATCTATGTAAGATTTGATCCTCAATAGTTATTCTACTATTTCAAATTTTATTAGATTTTTTGGACCTCATATGAGCAGTTTTTCAGCTATCTTTTGAAGCCTAAATGAAATGTCAAAATCTGAAAATCTGAAATTCTAGTTCATTGAAATCTTTGTGGTTTTCATATCTTTAAAATTGGTTTCAAGGTAGAAGAATCTCTCAAAACAAAACTTGAGCATATTTAAATGTATTAGCTCCATGATATACCTTATAATCCTTTTGGAGCTTGTTTAATCAAGTTTTGTATATTTGAAAAAGGATCTCCTTTTTGTCATGGCATTGTATTAAATTGATCTTTAATTGACATATAGTGTTGGAAAGCCTTCTCTTGCATATGGAGTTCATATCTGAATATTTTCAAATTTATTTGAACTCATTTGCAAAAATGTTGACTTCTTTTGACTTTGTGCAAAATCAAACCTCCAATACTTTTAATGGCCTAATTTTTGAATGGAGGGTGATATTTGAGAAATTCTTTTTGGGGAAGTCTCTTGGATGTCCATGGAACATTTCTGCAAAATCTTATGGCTATTGGACTTCATTTGATCAAGATTTGACCCAATTTCAATATGCTCATTGAGTTCTGACAATCCAAAATGCATTCTGGACAATCAAGTACTCGGATACTCAAGATTTATTCGACATTCCGAATGGAAATTTTCTAGTTCGAACAGAGGGTCTACTCGACATTCCGAGGTAAAGCTCGGACATTCCGAGGTTTAGGCCGATTGTGGGGCTGTTTTGTGATTTGCTTTCTCCAAATGGATTCATAATCGAGGAAAGTCTTATGACATGTTTTGATCCTCTATAGTTGGACTTCATTGTATAATTTTTTCAGAATTTATGAACCTTGTTTGAACCTTCTTCCAGCCCTATCGAAAAGCTTAAATTGAATGTCAAAACTGAATTTTTCAGCACATTGCACTTTTGAAATCTTGCCTACCTTTAAGATGATTTGAGTGTTTCCTTGTGATGAAAACTAAGGTAACTCAATTTATTGCTCCATGATTCATCTGAAATTATTTGGGAGCTCATTTGCTATTGTTTTCATCCTCGGACTATTTCAAAGCGAGATTTCTTTTCCGAAACTTTCGATTCAGTATTCACTATTTTCAAGTTTTCGGGGTTTTCTTTTGCTCAAATGAATTTTCGGTCTTCATAGCTCTCGAAGAGAATTTCGATACGGATCTTTTCCGCGTTGATGATGTTTGCATTTGAGCAATGGTCTAAAAGCTATAATCAATTTTGTGCTGCTATTTGCATCTTTTGAGATTCTAAGAGTTTAAATTGAAATCTTGGCAAACCTTTCAAGATGAAAACTAAGTGAACTTATTCATTGCTCCAAGCTTCAAAGTGGAGCATATATATTTAAGTTTTCATTCCAATGAAAGTGCATCTTTTGGCTAAGTTTTTTTTTGGAAATTGGATTTAATTATATCTTAGCCTCAAAATGTTTCCTCTCTTGCATAACTCGGAGTTTATTATGAAAAAGAGAAATTTTCCCTTGTAAGTTCAAGAATGAGTTTGAATGTGTTTTATCCATTGTCTCTCTTACAAGTGGATGTCAAGATTAAATTTGAATGAGTTTCAAATATTTTTATTGTAAATTGGTATAATGATATCTTCAATTGGTATCTATCGTGCAAATAGTATTATCATGTTTATCATCTATATCGTGCATGTTGTACTTAGACATTATCAAACTAACTTGGGTCAAATTAAAAGATATTTGTTCCCGTAAATCGTGTGCTTGTCTATTGATGTTCAAGGTATTGGAAAAGGGTCATCTTCGATGGGATGAAGGAAATGGAGAAGAGCTCCATAGTCCGAGGGATCTAAAGCCAAGCGCAGTGATCATGACCGATTCGAACATGCGGTGGACAAGAATCGACAAAGGGACGTGTTTCTTTTGACCATATTCAATAATGTCTTTGCACACCATTATGCTAAATTGTGTCATTCTAAATGGTGTTCTATCTTTCAATTGATATCATTAATTGGTATCTTCGAGGGTATCCTCTAATCCTAAATTGTTTTGAAGTGTCATCTAACTTGCATTTGGCATTATCAAGAATTAAAAGGTACATATGGGTGACACATTGCAAAGAGGTATGCCCTTGATAAGTTTATGAAATTCTTGATCATGAAAGTGCATCTTACTTATACAATTTTGATTCATGATCTTGTATACATCTTGTGATCATATAAGCAATTCCTTCTTGTGTAATCTTCTATATGATCTTGATTGTTAGAATTTAATTTGATCATAAGCATGTGCTTCAATTGTATAAATTTGCTATATGATCATGAGCATGTTCAATTTGCCATATGGAATCATATTCATGTGTCATGTTTTAAGCACCACTTATATCTTGTGAACCATGACTACATTTAAATTGGTATCATTGAAAACATTCTTTACCTAAATCTTGGATATAATTGATATCATATCTTGCCTAGATTTAGGGGGAGCCTAATATCATTGCCCTATTCCTAGCTCCTTATTTCTATTTTGTTCTCCCAAATCTTTTTATTGAGTGTGCAATCAAGGGGGAGAACAGATTTTATTGAATGAACAATAAGGATCTATCAAGCAACTTTTTGGGATTAATGAAAAAAGGGGGAGAATTTATGGATTTATCAATTGTCCCCTAATCGATTGCGATTAGGGGACAATTGACAATATTATTGTTTCTTCATGCATGTTTTAATGCTAAATATCTTAATATTGTCATTTGGTACAATTGATAATAGGTTTGTCATAAATCACCAAAAAGGGGGAGATTGAAAGTGCATCTAGGCACTTATGTTATTTTGGTGATTAATGACAAACACATATAATGACAATCTATGTAATTGAGTAAATGCTTAACTTAGTGCTTACCAAATGACAAACCTCTAATATGATTAGATTGCTATGAGACTAACATTTGCCTAGTTGAGTATCAGTCTCATCTATTTAGAGGAAAATCAAATGGGATGGTTAAGCAAAGATAAGGTATGCAATTTTGGTATCTCTTCTATATTTGTTATTGCATTCCTTTTGTGCAAATGCATAGTGAACTCCAAGTAGCATGTTGATATGCACATTGGTTCATGTCATATTTATTTGTGCATATATATTCACTTGAGTTCATTATGTGCTTTGCTTTTAGTATGCATGTATTAACTAGAGTTAAACTTCACATTGCTATAGATTGACTTGGTGCATGCATGTTTTAGTTGTGTATCTTCTCATGCACTTCTCTTAGTGAAGTTTAATCTAGAGTTGGATCACATATTTGCTCTTATTCCAAATATTAGTTGCACATGTACAATTCGTGTATACTCTATCATGTGCTTTATTTAAGTAAAGACTGTGATCCTTGCCATGACTTAATTGATTCATCATATCGGCAATTATCTCTCTAGTGCATATAGATCAATTACATATTCATCATGATGCACTTAGTAGAGAACATTTCTTATGTCAAGTGTTTCCATTTATATTGTGCCTTTTATATGAAACACTTGTGGTAATCAACTCGCTCACAAATATCAATTTATTCATATCTATTGAGCTTTTGGGACTAATGTCTTTATGAGTGGTTTGTAAAGAATTAGGTCCCGTGTGTGTATGATGACCAAGATATCTTGGAGGATGATCGTTAAGCCGAGGTCAACAAGATGGCGGTGTCACCAAGAGTTGAGGACTAAGTCAAGATCGACTTGGCGTGGAGATCGTCGGAGAGGATGATCAAGTCAAGGTCGATATGACGAGAGTCTCATGAGGTGAATCGAGTCAAGTTGGACAAGGCGAAGATATCATCAATCATTTGGTTAAAGACATCATGCACATTGCATCCACGGAGAAGACGGCATGCGAATTGAATGTAAGACTTAGATTTCGCTTTTAATTTGAGTCTAAGGATTGCCGTATTATTAAGAGGGATGAGACGTCGAATGACTTTTAGATGTGTCAAGTGCTCAAATGATCCATCCTTGTGAAATTTAGAGAGAGTGGTATTGGTGGTACCGAAAGTGAGAATTGTAGGTCTCTCTTGGATTCTTTGTGAAATCTGGATTTATCCTTTGAGATTTGGGTAGTGAGACCTTGTTAGTTGTGTAGCCCTTGTTCTTAGCTTTCAATAGAGTCCAAAATCACTGAAATCGGAGTCCGAGTCAAAAGTTATGCCCGTTTTCGGGTCGCTCGATTGCCAGCTCGGACTATCCGAAGTGAGTTCGGACTATCGAAGATTTCGGACTATCCAACATATTTTCGGACTATCCAAGTGAATTCTCTGTTTCTTCGAAGTTTGATGCGTTCGGACTATCCGAACTTGAGCTCGGACTGTCCGAATCGACTGAACGTTGAGGAAAACGGCTAGTTTTTGGTGGGCTCTATTTATAGCCCCATCCTCCCCATTTTGAAGGGCTCTTACCCTATTGTTTAGAGGTGCTATTCCTTCATTCTTGAGCCCCAAATCCCTCTCTACTCTTAGATCTAAGTGATCCCCTTAGTGAGAAGGGTTGAGAAGAGTTGGAAGAGGTGTGTGTTGAGGAGAGTTGGAAGAGGAGTGTGTTGGGTAAGATTTGAGTTGTTTGAGCACTTGAGGTCATCTCCAAGTTTGTTCTTCGTGAGCATTTGTTACTCTTGGAGGTTGAGGACTCCTAGACGGCTAGGAGGTCGCCTACGAGCCACCGGTACTTTGTGTGGTTGGCCGTGGGAAGTTTGTGAAGGCCGGATTCCGCCTCCGCAAGGGAAGGAATCAAGAAGTGAAGCCGGCGAGTGCAAGGTGCAACACCGGGCGGCTAGCGGGTTGAAAGAGACCCCCGTGTCTTGGTGACCGGGCACGGCATGAGTGCAAAGTGCAACACCGGAGGAAAAGGGTTGAAAGAGACCCCACTCAAGTGTGACCGAGCCGCTTTAACGGAGACGAGGATCCTCAGGATCCGAACTTCGGTGAAAAATCATCGCTCCAAGTTTGCTTCTTACTCTTACTTTAGTATTTGATTTTGAATCTTGAAATTGCCCGATCTACTTTTCTAGTGAGTTTTCGCCAGACCTCTATTTGCTTCAAGTATTCTAGGCTAACTAGTTTAATTTGGTGTATTTAATATCCCCAAATAGCCTAGATATCATTTATGAGCTATGTGCTCGGAGGATTCGAATATCCGAATAGAACTTGAATACTCTAATAATCTCGGACTATCCGAATATAATCTCGGACTATCCAACCACTCTGACAAGTATTATTCGGACATTCCGAAGTTTTGTATTCCGCTGCAATTTAGTTTACAAATTTTTAATTCGCCTATTCACCCCCCCTCTAGGCGATATCCCCTGTCCTTTCACTCCTCTCCTAAGATACCACAAGAACACCTTGATTTTTAGTGGGACTTTAAGTTTCCATAATCTTTTATTTAAATTTGGAACACCACTTGTAATCAAAGCTTGATAATGAGATTTCACCGAGAATTGACCATCTTGACACAAATTCCAGCGGAACTCATCATCAATCGACGTTAAATTAATACTAATGATTCGTGAAAGTAAATCATTCCACGCCACTAACTTTGGTCCAAGTAGCGACCTTCTCCAGGAAATATTTGGTTGTGATGGAAGTAAGACATCCGCAATGGTTACAAATTTCCGTCGAACGATGCTATATAAACCAGGGTATTGATCTTTCAGTGGGCAATTGCCAAGCCAGATATCCTCCCAGAACCTCACCTGCGATCCATTGTTAATTTTGAAAGTGCCAAAGCAAAGAAAATCTTGCTTTACCTTCATCAAGCTGGACCAGAAATGAGAATCTCCTGGTTTCCACTCCGCTTGCCCAAGAGGCGTTGAGCCTAAGTATTTGTTTCTAATCAACTGTTGCAAGTACTCTCAGATGTTAAAAGTTTAAACAGCCATTTGCTTAGTAAGGCAGTATTTTTACATTTTAAGTCATGGATCCCCAGACCTCCTTGTTCTTTTGGTTGGCATAAGATACTCCACCTAGCAAGACGATACTTTCGCTTATGTTTATCCCCTTGCCAATAGAACCGAGATCGAAAATAATCAAGCTTCTTGAGAACACCAGTAGGAATTGCAAAAAATGACATCATATACATAGGCAAGCTGCTTAACACTGAATTAATCAATGTCAGTCTACCCCCCACCGAAAGATGTTTGCCCTTCCAACATCAAATGTTGAAGTATACATATCAAAGGGAAATTCTTGCTTTATATCATTATATTACCGAGATAAAAACTGCTGACAAATGTTAAAGCTTCATGCTTTCTAATTCAGCTAGAAAAATGGAGAACACTTCAAGTCAACTTTCTTTTATCTGTTCTCTTTATTTTTGAAAGAGAAACTTCAAGTGAGAAGATTGTTAACATTAATGTCATGTTTATACAAATTGTACGGATTCTATCATAAGAATTATGATAGAATAAAACCTCTGTGCGAAAATTTTATATTTAGGAACTTGTATTCACTTTCATTATAACCAATCAGAATAAAACCTCTGCTGCGTACTAACCTCTGCGCTCTGAGGAGACATGTCTTCCACTCTTCCTTCATGAGTCAAACGTGTTCGCCACTAGCGCTCAAATTCCAATACTGCAAACTGGAATAGCAATCCACAGAAAATAAGCAAGAGTAAATTTTTGCAATCAATCACACACAAACTCGTGACTATTATAAGAGGAAGCATTTACCAGGCAAAAAGGGTCGCTCATTTGTTATCCCAAAATAAAACAATCATTCCCATTTCCGGCAACTCCAGGATCCAGTGGACCAAGGGCTAGAAAACAGAGAAAGCAGCCCCACCAATGTGCTAACTATGGCGCTTAACGAATAATTCGACAAGTGGATTTACAAGCCCATGTGCTTCATCCTGCAAGAACAATTTACAAACAAATGAAACAGCTGCCATCTGATGCAAATAGGCAGATTTCAAAAAAAAAAAAAAGAGTTAGATACAGGACCTGTGGGCAGTGTCCAACATTTGGTAAGACAACGAAATCTTCAACAGCATCAAAAGATGCATAGGAAAGAAACCCATGTATAATTGTTAAAATCGAAACAAATGATCAATCACAGAACTAAAGGAATCCTGCCTTCACCCTGGGAAGTAACTCTTCAGGTAGAGGACCTCCCGAGTAGCAGATGAACTCAAGGAATACATCCACCGCACCAGGATCAAGGCTTGGCTGCAGAATAATCTGAATTAACTCATCTGTCACCGCAGACATGTCATGGTAGCGTTGAAAGGATTTCATCAGAATTAGAAAAGCACAAAGGTGAAAAAAAGGTTAAGTTCTTTAATTGTGCATAACCTTTCGAGCAGTGCTTCTACGCTTTTCCTCCTAATACAAGTTGTTCAAATCTTAAAGCAAACGAAAAGGTAAGTATTAAGTAATCACCATATACCCTTTATTCATGTTTTAATACTTGTGCAACTTTTAAAAAGAAAAGCTTAGAATCACCTCTCCTTTTTTATTGCAAGCTAGATCTTATACCAACTTAATAGTACAAGGCCAAAATAAATAACTAAAGTAAACTACCATTTGGATGGGGGCAAAAATAGATATTATTGGAACCATACTTTACTACTACTCTTAGGGCATGTACAATCAGGTCATCTCAGCTTATTCTTAGCATGTCTACGTCAGCTTTGTCCTATGTAGAAAAGTGAGAAAAGAGGAGAGAAAAGAGGCCTGGCTCTTATTTATTAGTAAGTATTGCACGGGAGTATATGTAGATTAATTATGTACAAAAGAGAAGAGATAGTTAATGCACAGTATCTAGAGCTAACTTCTAGAGATGGCTATTGTATAAGCTAGCTTTAGTGCTTACTCTAGATGACATGGGCAAAGATGAAGTAAGCAGCTGGCTTTGTTATTATACTTGCCCTTATGGAGAATCAATGAGTTCTAACTTGTTACATTTCCTTTCTATATGGAGAATGGCAAGTCAATAGTTGGACAAAAAAACTGGCCAATGGAAATTCCATATTTTTTTTAGTCTCTCTACAGTAGACTGATCTATATAGCCTTTTGACAGGGTGCATTTCTTGTCAAAAAAACATAATGTCAAACCAACCTCAAAATTTGCCAAGTGGTAGATGAGACATGGATCTATATCCTGAGCCCATACTAGTGGAATTTTCAAGTAGATTTTCCTTCTATTACATCTGAGAAGGAACATGTAAATATGTAAACCTGCCACAGCCTCACAGGATAGGATAGCTCTTCTAGACTTCTAGTTTACCAACGTTTCTGCATACTAACATTAGGGCCTTTCTGTAGGAAGCTAGGAGCTTGAGCTTGTGCATAATACCAGTACGCCCGTAAGTTAGGGACACTGCTTCACCTTCTCAGTAGAAAGGTTAAACTTCTCCATGGAATAACTCCAATAGTGCCTGTTTTAGGGCTTAAAATTATGTAGCTTTCAGCTCAACCTTACCGGCCCTAGGTCTAGATGTATTAATGTTTCGCCACAAATCTAATTTTATTCAGATAAAGGATTTTTTTTCCTCGGCAGATGACAAGATTGGAGCAAGCCAGTTCTGTGGTTTTTACTTAATTTGAGAGGTTTCCCCTAAATATTATGTGCCATACATTTTACATGTGTGCCACATCCTGATTAAATACTTTGTAGTACCTTTTTACAAGATGAGAGGCTAAAAAATAATACCTGACAAAGAATATTTTTCACAGATTCTGATGTAGCAACAACATTGAAGAAGAGCTTCCCAACAACAGTGTTCCTAACAAACAGAAAAGACATTATAACAAGCAGCTATTGAGCACCTAGATCCCATAACGAACTATGAAATATGAGTTACCTTAGGAGATTTTGGAACGAATTGATGAAAGGCTTCTTCGAAGCATCCTTAGTGAAATATCCAATAAAATAATACCCTTACACTTCTGAGGTTCCATTATAGCTGCCTGCAGGCCAACAAGCCCTGCAGAATAATTAAGACGTTACAATAGTTCATGAAATTCTTCTCTATGAAAAGAAATCCTCTTCAATGACATACATTAAATAAAAAAAATGAGATCCTTTTGGCCCTTTCTGTTGTCCAATGCTCAAATGAGTTTGCTAAAATAACAAGGGGGCAGTCTAAGGAAAGAGCGACTGTTACAAATTGTACAAAGTGACAAGCATTGTTCTGCTTCATCAATTCCTCATATTGGATAAACATAAAATGGTCCATTGCTGTTCAAGTTTGTAAGCACCCAGCGTACCTCCAATTGAATTGCATATGAAGAAAGCTTCACTATTGACCACTTCAGAACAAAACATGATCAGCTGATCTCCCCATGTCTCGAAGCTCACGTGGATTAGGCTTATCAGAATAGCCATAACCAATTAGATTGATTGCATACACTCTATTTGCCATGGCAAAAACAGGAACATTTTTTTGCTAATGGTTACTGAGGAAAAAACAGAAAGGAATCAATGCATGATTGAATGATTGCTGAGGAAAGCGAAGGAAGCTAACTTACAGGGGAGAGAGAACATAAGAGATCCTAACAAGAGAATGTTGGGAGATGTGCCCTGGAGACAATCATAGAGATAGTTATATTTTCTTATGTTTATGATTTATTATCTTGTTTCTTGAATAATGTCATTATTATTTATTAGCAAGTATGTGATTTGTTTGTGAAACTCTATATATGACTGTCATGATTATTCTAAAGTAATCTCTAGTCGATAAACATTTGATGACATATATGCATAGACTAGTATATGTATTGGTTGATGACCATGTTTCATGGATTATAGATATGGAGATATCAAATCAATAATATGGACAAATATTAAAGAATATGGAGTTGGATCAACTCACCATGAGACATTACGAGAACGTTGTATTCTTACTTATCATCAGTTGATCTCATATACAATGTGTATGCTATATCCTTAAACTTGAGGTTGACGCATGTACTCGAGATGTGTAATGATTTATTTAGGGGTTATCAAACGCTACTCCGTAATTGCGCAGTTATAAAAGTGATTTTCGAGTTTATCATGAAGCATGCTATGAGACATGGTCGATCAAGATGGGATTTGGCCCTCCATACAACGAGAGAGATATCTTTAGGCCACTGGAGTGGTTGGATTTTGAAAATGCATGATCATGCTACTCGCGGTTAAAGAGTTAACTGTAGTTGGGGATTCCAAGTCATGTAATCGAGAAAGAATGATCGAGCTATCTAAACAAGATTGGCACATTCTCGCCTTGAGTTTGACTGATATCGTGAGGCAAAGAAAAATGCATATTACTAAGTATTGTTAAGGTTCGTCTGATGTTATCTTCACATATAGTCAGGAGTCAGCACATTCTGCTAGAGACTGTTACCGATTAATAATCAAGTAAGAGTACTCTGGCCATATCTAAGTATACGTGAATCTATAAGGTCGCACACTTAAGGGGTTGGGACTTAGGGTGTGTTTGGCAGGGCTCCAGGAGCTGAGTATTTCTAGCTCCACCAGATCCGTGGAGCCGGAGTTGTGAGTGCATTAAGAATGTTTAGATGGATCATCTTGTTTGCATTTTAGACCAAAAATATAAACTTAATTCACTTTATTTCAGCCTATAAGTTTCAGATCTCAGATGAAACTGGGATCTGGAGCTCTACCAAATAGGCCCTTAATTCGGATGATGATCCGAGTTCTGATAGGCTTCGAGTTTCTAATTGACTATAATGTAGAGGACCATCATGAAGCGTCTATATAAAGGGAGTGGGTGGTGACTTTAGGGTAAAGAAATATCATAGGAATTCAAAATTCTCAAAACCCTAGCCGCCACAACTCTTTTGCCCAAAATCCCGTAGCCGACACTAGCACTCCGGTGTGCGTTGCTGCGAGGTTTCAACACTAGGATGATCCGCAACCTGTGACAGTGACAAGGAGCTGTTGGAGAAGGTGCAAGCGTAGTATGACTACAACCGCATCAGCACGCTACATCAACTCTACTTACGCTACGAGTCTGTGCGTCTAGTGGTAATTTTGTGATTTATTTGTTCTGTGAGCTTTCGTTTGGAAGTGGTTGCTATGGAGCTTTTTGCTAATAATGGATAGAAGCATAATTATAGGCTTTGTTATTTATAAGTTTTGCATTATTAATGTAATGTTTCTTTTGCGTTTGTTCAGCTATGTAGCTGATAACTTTGTAATAAAACTGGGCTGTGTGCTTTAGCAGAGGCCGGAGGCGACTCATTTTTCTAAAAAAAAAGTAATTTCTTAGTTATACAGTAGAAATTTTTGATTTTATACTAGAGTAGTCTACCCGTTCACTTTCAGAGAATTATGAATTATAATAGTTTAAAAAAAAATGGTTCAATCAAGTTATTGCCAAAATGAATGCAGCTTGAGCTTTCATCAAAAGAAGCGTATGAATCGCCGAACACAAAAGGTGAAAAGAAAACTAACAAACCGAGATGGATATGATTGTTAACTAAAAATTTCTCAAAGTAGTAGGTCCAACAATTCTTCTCCTAAAGCTGTCTGTATTCATCAGATGATTAAAATCACAGCTAAACCTCTTTTTGCTCGGTCATTCTGCCTATCTTAGCAGTTTATGTATAAAGAACACTCAAGTTAACCTTTTTAGCAGTTATTAGCACGTAAGGAACAGTGCAACAACAGCTTTGCCACGATCACTCAAGAACTTTGGTTGCTTGTAAATAGTATTAAACATAAAGGTGAGTGTACGAATCGATGCGCACCTGTTGTCCCGAAACCATGAATGAGAACCAATGCAGGGTCAAACGTTCCGGAGTACTGATAGCGAATTTTGTAACTCCTCCATTTCCATGTGCTGCACAAGAACAAAAAGGAAATCGAAGATATCAGTAAGAAACGAAAGGAAGCAATCGGAAGCTACAAAAAACACAAGTAAAACAACTCAGAATTGGAGTCAAGACGAGACTGGAGAAGACGTGTGCCAACCCGGTGCGTACTTGGGGCTGCGGCTCCGATGGGGTAAAAGGGCCGACGCGCTTCTCGAGGATAGCCTCGACCGTCTCGAAAGCTGCGACGGCGGGGTGTAGGGGACGGCCGCGGCAGAGGTCGCGCTGCGGCGCTCGGAGAGGAAGGCTACTGGGGGGGCCCGCGCACGGTGGTCTGCTGGACGTTTTGCCGCATGGAGGAAACAGGACGGGAGGAGCGCGCCGTGCGCCCGTGCGTCCGGACGAGGATTTTACACTGGGTCGAGGCATCGTTGAGCCGCGCCACGCGTGCTTCCGTGCGTCCTTAATCCTTACTAATCCGGCGAATTCTCATCCGCGCCCGAGAGCGAGAGCCCTCGTTTTTGCGCACGACAGTTCTCCTCCGGCCGAGAGGATTTCGCGGGCCGCATGGCACGCTTCGGCTCGGCTTACTGGCGAAACCGGTGGCCGGGGCCTCACTGGCAACGGGTGCCGAGGCCTGAACGGGCCGTGCGGGTGCGGCGTGACATTTGTGGGCTGCCTCCCCCTCGTTTCTGCTTTGCCAGCCTCGCCGCGCTGTCTGGGCCGCTCCACGGATTAGGCTGGCCAGCCGCATCGCCGTGATGTGACGAGCAAGTGGGCACAGAGTGTATATTTCGTTTCTACCGAGCTTCGTAGAATCTTGTGTGCTGTTTGTGATGGTCTGATCGAAGATTAGCCACATTGCGGATAGAAGTGTCTGCGGTAATCCCACATTCCCACTCGAGGCAATCAGTCCATCGTGTCAAAAGTTTGCCGTCTCACTGCCGGAGACGGAACTACTCCGGCACCAACAGTCCAACGAGAGGCACCGAGCAAGGGCACAAATAGCTCAACGTGTTCACGGGTTCCTAAAATCCTGAAGTAGAACATGAGCTGGTGCATCACGTAGGTGCCCGATTTGGTTTGACCGTTTGGATCGACCTCTTCTAGTCTCAGTCGAGTGCGGAAACAACCACTTCACTTACTTCCAACGACACCCGCGGCTGATTTCTATTCTTCAGTAGAGAACACAGGCATGCGAGTCACACACACCATTGAAGGAAACATCCTGTTAGCACTAAAATTTAGTAGGATCGGAGAATTTTAACCAATATCGGTTAAAAAGGAAAAGTTAAGTTAAAAGTTAGAATTCTAGCCGATATTGATTTAAAGATAGAGTTCTATCTGCAAGAAAAAGGGCGATATGATTCATAGTTTGTGACAGATCGGAGAAGGATATGATTGATCTATACGCTATAAAAAAGAAAGAGGCGAGCTAAAGAAAATAGCACAACAATCAATCAATATGAATCCGACCTAATTTATGAATCCGATTTCATAATAGGACATCAAACCGATTTGAATGCTGACCTAGTATATGTTACTAGGGACATAGTTGGGCCTCGAGCTAGTGGGGCCGAGGCCTAACCAAGTAATAGTGGAAAACACTGTTTTTTTTCTATTTGGGCCCAAGGCCTGGTACTGCATATCTGGTCCGGCCCAGGCGCCCAGGCTTGCTTGGCCAGGGCACCAGGCGTCTCGGGCTCTCGGCCTTGCCAAAGACGCTCGGCTCACGCTTGCTCAAAAGCTCACGCCGCCATCCTCCAGCAGTCCCGCTCGATCCGAGCTCAAGCCGCTGCCAACCGCCGCTCCAGCCCGCCCGCCCGCCCCTACCCCTGCTCCCGCCCTAGCCCCGCAGATCCTCAGCTTTTTTGCGGTGATTGGTGAAGCTTGTCCCAGATTGGCGGATCCCACGACTACTGACCGATGGTCGCCGCCCTTGGCCCCACTTGCTGACCCGCGCCGCTGCTCGGTTGCTCGACTACTGCTCGCCCACAGAACCCACCGACGAGCAACGGTAGCACGGCCAACCGCCGCTCGGCCCGCTCCCGACCCCGGCACCGCCTGCCGACCATCGCCTCACCCCCACGCCCCGCTGCCCCGCCTCTAGTCCTCGGTGATTATATATTGTAATGCCAATGCCCTCTGGTCTCTCGTGTTGCTAAATGTCAATATGAAGTCGAGTTGAAGCTGGGATGCAGTGATTTTTTGTTTGATTGGAGATTTGAGGTGGTGTTTGTTTGATTGGAGAATTTGCTACTTTATTCTAGAGTAAGGATATACATAACTGGTGTGTTGTTCATATGTAGATTTGCTCCGAATAATTGCATTTTTATGGCTATAGCAAATTAGCAATAGTTAAGCCTGAACATAACCATTTCAATCAGACTCCAGCCTCTCTTCCTGCTCTCTCTATATATTCGTAACCATTTCAATTTTTTTTCTAATTTTTGTGTATTTAGCTCAACAGTTCTGTATCCTTCTTGTATTCCGGAGCATACTCTTTTTCTATGTAGCTTAGAATATACAATAATAAGTAGGATTAGAGCATCTTGGAATATACAAATTGCTCATTGGGAGGACATTTATTGTTATACCTCGTAGATCAAAATCTGTGGATATAACTCTTTCCACAAATATTAACATATGCTAGAAATTCCATCTGATGATGTTATGTGTTTGTTTGTTTGTTTTAGTACCAAGGACCTTGGGCAGCAGCCATTTAGTTCCAATATTGGCCTAAGCTCAGTGATCAAAGGTAATCTCGTATCAACAGCTATTCAATTCATGCACAATCATTTGAGCTGTATGTTATTGGCACATATGTTATATGTTGCTACTGCTATGTTCTGGAAAGGAATGTTTTTTTTCATCATCTCTAAATGTCCATTGTTTGCTTGATTAGAAGATGCAGCAAGGGAATAATTATGTAGCAGGATTGATTTCACACTTCGATTTCATATGTCATATTCTTCCATCGAAATAATTTTTTAGATGGTTTTTGATGTCTTAGAATATGAGCTTACTGATCTTGGTGATGTTTTTCTATTGTTCACTTGAGAGTATATATGAAATTCATGATATGGCTGCACACTCCTCATTTTTTTAACCAATAGTTTATTTGCAGGATTTTAGTTATTCCTGTGTTTGTCACATTGTAGTTGTATTCTGAATTGGGTTTAATTGATTAGACTCAATTTGGTTTTAATGCTTCGAAGATTACAAGATTTTACAAAGTTTTCAAAATAAGATGTTACATTGTTGTTTTGCAATTTGCGTTAATAATTAACTTGTAATTTTGTGTCCCTAATTTACATATACAGTTTCATTTTTGCAGGTTTAGGTTCTTATACTATTGTTGATGATGATATGATTTGCCTCAGATGCACCAAACCTTCATCGGTTAGGTATTAAGTTTTGTACTGCTCTACTAGGTTAAGTTGTTTTTGACATGTTTTATCTATTTTGTTGTATTGTTAAGCATGAAGTTCAAATTTATTTTTAATTATGTATTTTTGTAGTGCTTTTGTTTTACCTCAATGTGAGTAGTATTTAGTATTAGTTATTGCCACTTAGTTTTCGGCCTGAGGCTTGATAGAATTCTGGCTCCGGCACTGTATGTTGCCCTTTAGCATTTGTTTTTCAATGGATTGGTATGCAGAGAAGGTGATGGTATTGAAATAGTTCTAATTTCACCAAAAGGCTATAATTTTGAGTTTGTGTTTAGGATAAATCATCAGTGCTCAAATAATCAAGCCGAGTATGAAGCTTTGTTAAGAGGCCTACAGTTTCTTAACAATATTGGTGTTGACTCTATTGAGGCATATGGTAATTTCTTGTTAGTAGTTCAGCAAATTATAGGAGAGTATAATTGTTATGATGAAATTTTAATCCAATACTTGGATAAATGCCTTAAGCTTATTGGCCCATTTAATTCTTTTGCAATTCATCACGTCCCTAGTGAGATGAACACTAAAGCCAACAATTTAGCTCAACCACCATCGGGCTATAAGATGTTTGGTCATGAAAGGGATTATGAGCCAATAGACGAAATGGTCTTACACATTGAGATGATGTGTGTTAACATAGCCAATTAGAGGATGAAGTTAATTGGCTATTTGTTCGATCCATCACAACCCGCAGACCAGAAAGTAAAGAGACAAGCCCTAAAATATGTTTTGCTTGACAATACACTCTATTAACGGACATTGTAGGGTTGTTATTAAATTGTCTTGGGATAGAGGAAGCCAAAGTAGCTATGGGGGAAGTGCATGAAGGAATCTGTGGAACACATCAATTGGCTCACAAAATGAAATGGTTACTTAGGCGTACTAGGTATTATTGGTTGACAATGTTGGAAGATTGTTTTAGGTACTACAAAGGATACCA
Organism: Guadua angustifolia; assembly: GCA_036346375.1. NCBI lineage: Eukaryota > Viridiplantae > Streptophyta > Magnoliopsida > Poales > Poaceae > Guadua > Guadua angustifolia. The sequence goes on along the minus strand of JAYEVE010001389.1, from coordinate 104,652 downwards.
AGATTACCAAAAGTTTAGCAATTAACAACTATCTTCGGCATCGTCATTACACCCAATTATCAAGGCTTGGTCGTTCAGAGGTTTGGGAATAGATGTAATTAAAAAAAATCTACCCTGCATCATCTAAAGGTGACAAGTATATTTTAGCTACGACTGATTACTTTTCCAAATGAGTCGAAGCAATTTCTTGGAAAAAGTGACTTCTGTTGAGGTGATTGGTTTTATTATGGAATACATTGTTCATCGTTTTAGAATTCCTCAAACTACTATGACCAATCAAGACACTATGTTTATATCCGATGAATTTCAAGTTTTTGTTTGGAATTTAGGGATTAAGCTACTGAATTCATCACCTTACTATGTATGAGCCAATGGTAAACCCGAGTCGTCAAATAAAACATTGATCAAGCTGATCAAAGGAAAATTGAAGAAAAAATTAGAAGTTGGCATAAGACATTATCGGAGTCTTTATGAGCGTATCAGATTACTTGCTATGTTGCCACAAAGCTATCATCTTATCAATTGGTTTATGAACAAGAAGCTGTGTTACCTGTGAAAATCAATATCAACTCAAAAAATTAGCCAGACAAAATGGATTGTCAAGTCTAGGTTATAAAGATTTATTGACCGATAATTTAGATGATTTAGCAAAATTACGACTGCATACGTTGGATCGGTTAGAGAAAAATAAGGCAAGAGTTGCAAGGACTTATAATAAAAAGTGTTACCAACATCATTTTATGAATTTGATCTAATCTGGAAAACTATAATGCATGTTGGCTTTAGGGATAACCAATTTGGTAAATAGTCTACAACTTAGAAAGGACCGTACAAAGTGCCCCAACTAATGGATAGTAGTTCTTATATTTTGGAGACACTATAAGGGATGGTATTTCCTAAGGCGATAAATGGTAAATACTTAAAAAGTATCATCTTAGTATTTGGGTTGGATCCTAATCAGCTAGACATGACTATCGACTTTGAAAGCCAAATTAACTTGTTGTAGTTAATTCTAACTATGAGATGTAATAATAAACATTATAGTCGATGATTAAAACCATACTAGGCTCAATAAATGCACTAGCTAATTATGTCTCTAACAAGAATATGTAATTCTAAAAACAACCAAGCAATTTAATTCTAGGAATGTAAATTGCAACAATCTAATTAGAATTGCAAGCAACTACAAAGAGACACACCGATATTTTACCGTAGTGTTCGGAAACTTGCCGGTCTCCCCTAATCCATATTGAGGTTAGCCCAAATCTCTTTGGACCGGCTCTACGAATTGAGCACCCGCCTCGATTTTACTAGTGGTAGCTCTTTTTCCATCTGGGTAGGTGAGCGCCGACCTTCACAACTTTGCTAGGCCTTCTCACAATCTCCTTGAGAAGGTCACAGCGCACGACGCCTCCACACATCATCTAAGTGTCGACAAACACCAAGAGTAACAAGTCAAGCCTTCTAACTTGAGTTTCACCAAGTACAACACATGTACAATGGTGATCACTGAGTGTAACACATGCACAAGGCTCTCTCAAGTGCAACACATGCTTAAGAGGCTCTCAATCCTCTCCTAATTGCAACACATGCAATTAGAGCTAACTCTTAGCTCAAAAACTAAATTTAAGAGTGCAACATATGCACAACTCAACCACAAAGAGTAATAGACTCTCTAAAACCCCAACAACCAAATGCCAGCCCCCAAGGCTCCTTTCATAGCTTCCACAAGAAAAACTAGCCGTTGGGGGCAAAATAGGCAAAAAAAAATGCCCAGAACACCCGGTCATACCGCTCTAGGGCTGGTATGACCGGCCTCTGGTCCAACGGCTAGTAAAAACTAGCTGTTACTCAGAAAATCCGGTCATACCGGACCCCAAAAATTGTCCTTTGCCTGAAATAAATACACTCCGGAAAAAACGCACCAAATTGACCCTGGTCAGAGTCCGGTCATACGGCCCCCTCTACCATAAAAATCCTCATAACCTTTTACTCCGAACTCTAATTTAGGTAATTTTGAACTCTATACGAAGTTTATCAAGAGGGTTACAATCTTCACTTATTTTCAAGATTTAAATAACCACATATATTTTTAAATATCACAAAAACGAAGGCTCTAATGTAGTCATTTAAGTCTTGTCGGTGTTTCGTAAAACCGGAAGACGTATTTGTAAGTCAAGGGGCCACGCGCTCCCTCTCCTTGATGGTTGACTCATGGAGTCTCGGATGTATACCGGATCGGGCTGAGGAGTCTCAGATGTATACTGGTTCGGGCTGAACGTCCCTACTTCCAGTCTGTGGTGGTGGATCTCGTTGCTCAAAGCGTGGTGGATTACATGCGAGGGCTAAGGACAGGCCCTTAGCATTCATCTGTGCGGGGAAGCTCGGGAGCCTTGAACGATCGCTCGGATCGGGGGAGCAAGATGCCATATTGGCGGAGGGAGTTTTGTTCGTGAGCGAGCCCCCCTCCCTGAATGTCCTGCCCCACCTTATATAGGCGGAGAGAGCAGGTTACACGGGACTTGGGAGAGAGGAGCGGCTGGGGCGCACTATTCCTTGGTGATCCGGTTTGCGATCTTCAGAGCTGACAGGTCCCCATATATGTCATGATGGGTTGGCAGGTTCAGCCAGCTATGCCCTGTCGGTTTAGCTAGTGGCGCTTCGTTGGGAAGGCGCGCTCCTGTCCTCTGTGCGCTTGTCAGAAGTAGGCGCCGCGTGGGCGGCGCCTCTGGTGTTGCATTGGGAAGGTTCGCTTATCCCTGCACGGCCGTCTTGTTCAAACGGCGGTTGACCAACTTCGAGGTCGATCGATGACGTGGTCGGAGTTGCTGAGACGAGGCTTCGCCGGGGCCCCGACCAGCGGCTAGGTCGGAGGCTGCGTGCATCCCCGTCCTACGGCCCGGTCGGTGCTCTCGGAAGCCCCGACCAAGCCCGGTCAGGTCATTGAAGTCGACCTGTGGCTGTCGTCGGCGCTCCCGCAGCCACTACAAGCAGCGAAGGGTTCCTCACGACCCGATCGAGACCTTGCTGTGGGGTACCTTTGGTATAAGTATTCGTCAAGTCTAAAAAATGATTTCTCGAAATCTCTCACATAGACTTGATCAAGAGCGTGACTACAATTTAGAGAGAGTCAATAAGATCAAATAGTGAGTCATATGATGATCAACTCATGATCAAAATAATTTTACAAAATACATTTGTAAATTCTAATTACATGCTCCAATATCAAATTAAGCACAACTCATCCAGCAGCCGACCATTGTATCCCGGTGGCCTCCGAGCATGCCCATGCTCAGACGTCGTCCCCAAGAAAGATCTTCGGGTCGCCCGACCTCCGGGCCGACCCCCGTTCTCTGTCGAGCTCGCCCGAGCATGCTCGCCGGAGTCCACGACTGCACGACACGGTTCGCCGAAGGACCTCGGCCGCCCAAAATCCGTGCGATCCACGAAGACGTCGTGGCATTAATTACGTGGCGGCTCGAAGGTTTGCGCGTCCACAATCTGCACGCCCACGGTCTGCGCGCCCGCGATCTGCGCCCATCGCCTATCGCCGCGTCGTGCGGCGGAAGCAAGGGAACAACACCACCCACGTCCGGAATAGTGGCACGCCCCTCTGTAATAAATGTTGTGTCGCTTGTAACCCCCTATAAATACCTTCTCGTACAAAGGGTTCAGGGTTCGACTCCGTCTACTTTTCACACACATACGCAGAGTATAACACATTGTAACCCACCTTCGCATGTCAGTTCAATCACTGGACGTAGGGTTATTATCTCCCCAGCGAGAGGCCTGAACTAGATAAAAACGATCTCCCTGCTCGTTGCGGTTGTCTTGGCCACCTCGATCCATAGCTCGGTAGGACCTCGGACGCTATACCCCCCGCGAAAAAGAGGCCGTAGGTTGATCTCTCATTCAACAAGTAAGCTCGGCGGGGGACCGGTTCCCGAATCGTCGACAGCTAGTTTATTTGCAAAACACATTTACAAATAGCAAATCATCATTTTGCAAAGACACATTTTGCAAACACAAAATATAAACTTTAGTTAACCTTGTGATGATCAATAAATGATCAAATTAGGAGGTAAAACACCGATGCATGAGCTCTTCACCTTTTGCAACATATGCAAAACTTTGTTCTATGCAAAAACCACATAAACCAAATTACATGAGCTATCTCCCTTTTGCAACACATGTAAATTCATAGCTTCATGTAAAAACCAAATCAATTAAGATACAATAAGAACCAAGCATGAGCTCACTTATTTGCAACACATGTAAATACTTAGCTCATGTAAAAACCAAATAAGAGAGTGAGTTAAAGTGAATCGGATTGAGTTTATCAAAATATCTTTTAAAAAACTTTTTTGTTTCTTTAAAGAGAGAGAGAACCGTGCTTTGTTCTAGTCCTAGATCCTAATAAACATTCAAGGGGTTTCAACTCCCACATTACCATTGCGAGCCCACGAATGAGGCAATGACGACTTTGTACTGCACTGCTAAGTCAAGAACGACGACTTGGGGCCTGTTTGGCATAGTTCCAGATTCTGATTCTTCAGCTCCTGATTCTTTATAGAATTGATTATCTGGTGGAAGTGATTCCTGTATGATAAATAGTTATGAACTTGATGGGGAGATTCATAACTGAGAGGTTGTGAATCAGGTGAGGAATAGGTTTTTTAGCTACCAGGCTGCAAGTCAAAAAATATAGATCACTTCCTCAGATTTTTATGTAAAGCTGATTGATTTTTTTTTATTTGATAGAGCCCCTCAGCTTCTCATAAAGAAGCTAAAGTTAAGGGGGGCATATCCAGTGCAATCAGGACTTTGGTGTAATCACCGTGCAATCCAACTAAGAAAAGTTTCAAAAAATTCTGAAAAAAATCATAGATGTACATATCATCTTACCCCATCTACATATAAAATTTCATAATCAAATTCGTCCTATACTAGAAGTTACAAAAAAAGACAAGTTTAGGGTGCATTTAAACTATTCATGTTTGTCAAAAATTTGTCTTTTTTATTACTCTTAACATAGGACGAATTTGATCATGAAATTTTATATGTAGATGGGGTAAGATGATATGTACATCTATGATTTTTTTCAGAATTTTTGAAACTTTTCTAATTGAATTACACTGATTACACTAAAGTTCTCGACAGACCGAATACGCTCGCACTGAATATGCCCCCAAAGTTAAGAACTCTGCAAACGCACCCTTAGTCACACTCCCCCCCGGCCGGTCGACCTTTCCGTCTCTGAAGAACATCCTATTGACCGCATGTGGCGTAAATACTGCACGCACCCGACCAAGACCCCGTCCATCGCATCGGCAGCATTGCAGACTTCACTTAGTTGGTTGGTAGGTGACGTCCGTGGAAAAAAATTATTGGCATCAAATACCATAGAGCATTTATAGTATTTATAGCATTTCTTACATGATATATATTGAAGAAGAGAAGAAGATTTAACTACGTTAAAATACATACTTTACTATGTATCTAATTTTTAGAAAAGATGGCATAGAATTTTTTTCACCCGCCGCAAAGATACCAGAATTTTCCTGACCGCAAACACCGACAAAAACTTCTCTACACCGCGTACTACTCCGACACACACAAAAACACAAGGAATTGGCTGTTTACACTTCAGAAATCCAGTTCAGAACTTCAGATAGACGCGCGTTTCCTGCGCCACGGCAAAGTGATGCAACAGCCATGCATCTCCGGCCTTTCCGCTTGGCCATTCTGCTCCTGCTCCTGCTCCTCGTGGCTGCCGACCGCTGCTGCCTCGCGGCCACCGGCGGCGGCGATGACGGCAGGCAGTTTGCCTACAACGGCTTCGCGGGCGCGAACCTCACGCTCGACGGCGCGGCCACGGTCGAGACGAACGGCCTCCTCATGCTGACCAACGGCACCATCCAGATGAAGGGCCACGCCTTCCACCCGTCCCCGCTCCCGTTCCGCGACGAAGCGCCGAACGCCACAGGCGCCGTGCGGTCCTTCTCGACCACCTTCGTGTTCGCCATCTTCGGCCAGTACGCCGACCTGAGCAGCCACGGCCTGGCCTTCTTCGTCGCCGCGAGCAGGGAGGTGCTCTCCACCGCGCTGCCGGGCCAGTTCTTGGGCCTCCTCAACGACACAAACAACGGCAACCGGAGCACCCGCATCCTCGCCGTTGAGTTCGACACGCTCTTCAACGCCGAATTCCACGACATGAACAGCAACCACGTCGGCGTCGACGTCGACAGCCTGGTGTCGGTCAAGGCCGCCGACGCCGGGTACTACGATGACGGCAGCGGGCGGTTCCAGAACTTGAGCCTGATCAGCCGGAAGGCTATGCAAGTGTGGGTGGACTACGACGGCGGAACCACGGAGATCACCGTGACCATGGCTCCGCTGGGCGTGTCCAGGCCCAAGAAGCCCCTGCTGCAGACCACCGTAGACCTCTCGGACGTGGTGCAGAGCACAGCGTACGTCGGGTTCGCGTCGGCGACGGGCATCCTCTTCTCGCGACACTTCGTCGTGGGCTGGAGCTTCGCGCTGGACGGGCCAGCCCCGGCGCTGAACATCTCAGCGCTGCCGGCCTTGCCGCCGGCCGGGCCCAAGCCACGGTCGAAGGTGTTGGAGATCGTGCTGCCCATAGCGTCGGCGACTCTGGTTTTCGCCGTGGGCATCGCGATTTACACCTTGATACGACGGCGGCTCAGGTACGCCGAGCTGCGCGAGGACTGGGAGGTCGCGTTCGGGCCGCACCGATTCTCTTACAAGGACCTGTTTCATGCGACCAAGGGGTTCAGCGACAAGAACATGCTCGGGGCGGGAGGGTTTGGAAGCGTCTACAAGGGCGTTCTCCGCAAATCCAACATGGAGGTCGCCGTGAAGAGGGTGTCACATGAGTCAAGGCAGGGGATGAAGGAGTTCATCGCGGAGATTTCAAGCATCGGACGACTGCGGCACCGCAACCTCGTGCAGCTGCTCGGTTACTGCCGTCGCAAAGGTGAACTCCTCTTGGCCTACGATTACATGCCAAACGGTAGCCTGGATAAATTCTTGTATGATCAAAGCAAGGGTGCATTGGATTGGCCTCAAAGGTTTCACATCATCAGAGGAGTGGCTTCCGGGCTACTCTATCTCCACGAGGATTGGGAGCAGGTTGTCATTCATCGAGACGTGAAAGCAAGCAACGTGCTCCTGGACAGCGAAATGAACGGGCGGTTAGGGGATTTCGGCCTTGCAAGGTTGTATGATCACGGAGCCGATGCACAAACTACGCACGTCGTCGGCACTATGGGCTACCTAGCTCCTGAACTAGGACACACCGGCAAGGCAACTCCATCAACCGATGTGTTCGCCTTCGGCGCGTTCCTTCTTGAAGTCACCTGTGGGAGAAGGCCAATCGAGCAAGACGAGCACAACAACCGCGTCGTGCTCGGGGATTGGGTGATCGAGCATTGGCACAAGGGCTTAATCGCTAACGCGGCGGACCCGAGGATTCCGATTGGGTTTAATCCTGACGAGGTCTCTTTGGTACTAAAGCTTGGCCTTCTGTGCTCGCATCCGTTGCCCAACGCGAGGCCAACCATGCGGCAGGTCATGCAGTACCTCGACGGCGACATGCTCCTCCCGGACTTGTCGCCGACGTACCTCAGCTTCACCATGCTGGAGCGGATGTACAGCAGGGAGTTCAACCAGAATGTGATGTCATACGTGTCATCGACCAGCTTGGGTGCCGTTTCTGATCTCTCAGGAGGAAGGTGACAAGGTGCTTTCAATTAGCGAGTGTAATTGTGTAGCTAGAGCTTGTTATCCATGTTCTAAATGTACTAAGAAAAGGTGGCTCTTTGTTTTTAACTACTGAATTCTATCTCTGCTATATTGCCGTTTGGGCAGCCGAGATGCCTCTTTAGGTTTGTTGGCACAACAAAAACAGCAGTGATTCGGTAACAACACAGAACTAAATCATCAATTCCTTAATCAGACAACCCAACAGAAGATTTCTTGAATCTAATATTTGCATATAACCAAGCTGATGCTGCCAATCATGGCCTTACATTATCGAAAGATTGGCATGCACCTCCAAACTTTCCTGCCAACTGCCAATTGAAAGCAATCTAGTACGCCTCATTAGTATATGTCAGAATCCGTAGTCTTATGCGACAGCTCGTGTTTCTTTTTAAACGAAACCAACTGCGCATATGATGGCATTAATGAGCAACGATGTTCAGGTTACGGCAAATCAGCAATGGTCCTATACTCATATCATACGAAGCCGTACATAAATTGACGAGTACTCATTGAAACAGCCAAACACAAAATATAAAACTGTGGACCGCAATGCCAAACCCCTAAAATCTTTTGTCATGTCAAAATCAATCGCAACCAAGAATTGGCACTCGGGACAACCAATCCTTGTAAAATGGCAGCGTGAAGTAGAAATGTTTCACTGTCAGAAATCGGAACCTTTATCTTAGGAAGATTCGTGGTAATAGAAGTACTGCTCCAACCATGAAGGGCAGAAGATCAGCCCAGAAGTCCATTGATTCGTTAGAAAAGTAAAAGAGAGTAGGTGTATCGACTATCGAGTAAAGATAGTGTCCGTCTTCCTCTCAGTTGTCTCTGTTTGACCATTAATTCGAATTGATCTAGTACTACTACTCACTTCCTCAGTTGACTGCTTGAAGAAATTGTAATTCTTACTTTTCAGCAGTCTAGAAGAGTTATCGCTGAATGTTCAGAATAGAATTGATCTAGATGAGTTGTCACAGAATTCAGTTTATTGGAGACAGCAGAAAGGAAGGTGAATGATCTCATTCAGCCATCCTTTTTTTACCATGTGCAGTTGTCGCACCCTGCAGGACACGGCGCCGCGCAGAACTCTTGCAGCATTAGATGTTGACGCACAGGATGGTTAATTAGTGCTTTTGAACAGTTCGAAAAGTAGTAGTAGTTGGTACGTATAAGGTCGAAGCTGACCAATCAAGATAGTGTAAACATGAGATCAAAATAGAAATATGAGATTTATATCCACAACTATCTTCTCTTTATTGATACTAGTTCAACATGTCGGGGTTGTCATAGCATGTGAGATCAGAATAGGTAAATAAGATGTAGATTCATAACTTTCTTCTCTTTGTTAGTACTGGTTACTATGCTCATACTTTGCTACGGATTAAAAAATCACAGTACAAACATGTCATGCTGTCATTGTCATCGCAAGGCTAACACCTAGCCAAGCTCCGCCCTGCTGCCAGTTGAGCACGTCCTCCGCTGTAATCAGCCTACAGTGTGCCCTCGTCTCCTCTGCCGATCTCGGTCCATATCGCATCCTCAGCACTTCCACCGCACCCAACCAGCATCTCTGTCCTTCGCATGGCTCATATCCAGACTGAGCCTACTGAGATTGGGAGAGGTGGTCTCGCTTGAGGGTGATGAGGAAAATCAAATTTTGCTCTAAAATAAAGTCATAGTACTTGCGAAATCAAATAATATAAGATATGCATTCACAAAAAGAACAGAGGAGCATAAGCTAGTTACCACGTTACTCGGCACTATGCAAGATGTATATTTTCAGACAAGATACATGATTTCAGTCTTTAGACATGAGAAAAAGGAAAGGTTTCCTCATCCATTAACACCAAAAGATACATGTGATTAAGAAAGACGATAATATGAGAAAACAAAGTGGTTAATCTGTAATTGAACATGCTGGTTCACATTGACATTTTTCAGCTACTACCCACGACACAGATGTACACACCCCCTCCGTTCCGTTCTTGCACTGGAATAAGGGATGCCATCTAAATCAGCACTAACGCAAATCTAGCACTGTCTTTTTTTTGTGGGTAAGCAACTAAGCATCTAGCACCGTCTACAAAACAAAACAGATATGATTGGAGCATTCAACAACTGGAGCTACCGAGCTAGCGTAATTACCACCATCCTGCAAAAAATGCAGCCAAACAGTTTTCATTTCTTTCTTTTAAAAAGAACTCCAACGAACTCACACCTTTTTCTTCGAACTCCCTTCACAAACTAACGTCCAATGGCCAGCTTAAGTAACACCAGACAACAGACACTTCTTGGCCGTCAACGGTGCCAAGCCTGATCGCTGTTCAGCCCGGTCAATCAGTCACCAAGAAGGGATTGCCCTCACACCATTCCCAAGCCTCCTCCCATCAAATTACAGAAGTCGATTAGACTAACCCCTCACAATTTTGTCAAAAAGTTAACCTCCGGTGACCAGCTCTATCAGACTATCACCATGTATATCATTTAGACGGGGCATCGGGTCGGGCTTTTTGAGACTAGCATGTGGCACAGCAGTCACAACATGGCCTAAAACACAACACAGTGTGCATACGCAAGGGTCGGGTTAGTACGACACGATTGTTAGAGTCTTGCCGGATCTGGCTACCGTGCTTAGGCTGACACAGCACGCTACCAAGCCGACGGGCACAACGCAAGCACGGCATAGCTTTGACACGAGTTTTTTTTTTACTGTTTTCAATAAATATTATAAAAAGTTTAACAACAAAAGTGAAATAAGAAGAATTGCCTCAACAATACAACAAGCACGAGACGGCTTAAACGCTTCCAGCGTGTGAAAGAAGCTAAAAGGCAAAGCGTCTAGTTGGTCATCTGAAACACCAAGTAGGTCACAATAGAATCCATAAGTAGAGATCAATTACTATCTCGACATGCCTTTTATGAAAAATAAATAAAATTTAGTTCTTTTTCCTCAAAATTTGTATCACTGTTTTAGTCTTATATATCTCTGGCTCCTTTCATCTATTCGTAATAGTGCAAATAAACTGAATTTAGATTACCACAGCATGAAGGTGACACAAGTATCAGTAAATTATACCTAGACTCACTAGAGCCAAACTGGGTTGATAAGGTCTAGACCCGGGCCATCGTGCCCTTGCCGTGATGTGCCATCCCAACCTGGCAGGCTGGCACAATGCCCGGTCATTCATCGCTAGTCATCACATTCAGAAGAAGACACGTCCATTAAGTGGGAACATGGGCTCCACCAACTCAGCTGCTAGCCTGATGTTGTAGCCAGGGTTCCAGACTTTCACTAAAATTCGACGAAATTTGGTTCTATTGGTGGGTGACTCTCAAACAGACTCGTCCATGTTACATTTCGGTATTCCCTGTTACATTTTGGTGGGTTCATTTGAATTTTATCAAATAAATAAATAAATTTTGACCTCCCTCGTCATCCATCCCTCTTCCCAATACGATCTCCACATGCTTCTCTGCATCAGTTCTATGCTGGCAATAAAATTGTAAACACAGCTTTTATGTTATATCTCATTTTCCAAAGCAATCAATCAACATGATTGACCTTGTCGGTGTACAAAATTTCTTCAAACATTGTACAAAACGGAAGAGTCGTCAGTGTGTAAAGACATAATATTTCTATATAAAGGCATAGATCAAACAAAAATTAGAAAATCACACTGTACTTACTCATCTCTTTTGAAAGAAAATGTACTTGGGCATTTCATCGAACAAGAGATGGGTGGAGAAAAGTAAACTGAAGGGATGAACCCTAAGTATTTGTCACTTTAAACATGTGGCTTCGTAAATTTGCCACTAGATCCACATTTTATTGACTCAGATGATCCCATATGTCATTAGCTCAAGTAGCATCATAATCCAAATGATCAATCTTTAAAGTGGCAAATAACCAATTTTCTACACTCGCGGAGGGTGTCACGGAGGATCATGAACACCTAGCAGCCAGAGCCCTCGCGTGCGACGGCGAAGGCAAGTTCGGCCCACTCATTCAGGGGCACATAACGCACGCGTCGTGGCCGCGCGAGCGATGCCAATGCGATATTGCCGTGCCCAGGTGGATGCTCTGATCACCATCGACGGAGGGAACCATGGTTGTGGGTAGTGAACGGGTTGACCATTTCGTCAAACAGGACGTCGGCGGTGCCGACGGGCACGGACACGACGCGACAGCGCGAGCTCGGGATCCGTCCGTTGGAGGCGTTGGTCCCCGGACTTGGAAGCTAACAAGCAGCCTGGATGGGGCCGCGACTGGAAGAGAAGGGCGCTGGCGCGGCGCTGCGGTTTGTAGCTGGCTGGCGCGGCGTTGGCGAGGTGAGGGATGACGGGTCCTGCGAGCAGCGAAATTGGCGGACGGCAATGCGTGGAGAAGACCGGCGCGGTGCAACGGCGGCGTTGAGGAGGTCCGGGCGGTGTTGCCGGTGGGCAGGCTGATTGGCACTTTGGCAGGGAAGCGGAGGGACCGAGGGCGGCGTGGGCTGGGCTGCCTGGGCTCACACAAGACACAACCGAATAACCGATGCGGGAGTTCGGGAGAAGCGCGGGGCAGAATGTGTGGCCCACATGCCAGCGTCTTTGAGCCGCCGTTTTTTTTTTTGCGTTTAGGTGTTTCAAAATATACGTAATTACGTGTAGATCCTTTTACGTTTTTTTCATGAAAAGGACATTCTGATTCAGAAAAATCGTGAATCTTTCATAAAAGGACCCTAAATAAATACAAAAAATAGCGTAGTTACGTTTTGATCATTCCGACTATTATTTACGAAAAGGACCTTTTAATTTAGCACAATCGCGGATCCTTCGTGAGGACCCTGATAGATGCGAAAAAAACGTGGTTGCATTAGTAGACCTTACGAAATTGTTTCTGCGGAAAAAAGACGCATGCAACGTATCACGCCGTGAAAAAAGACCTTTCGATTTAGCACAATCGCGGATCCTTCGTGAGAGAATCCCAGATAGATGGAAAAAAAGTGGTTGCGTTATCCTTTCAGCCGTTTCGCGTTTTCTCGACGATTTAAAAAAACCACCACCGAAAAAACGAAATTATTTCTTCGAAAAAAACAACGCACGCGGTGTATTACGCCGCGAAAATAGTTCTAGTTTTCACTAGAGTTGCGAAAAAAACGTCAGCAAGCTGCTCCAGCATGGCTTGCTTAGAATGGATTTGAGTTCTAAACTAGTTGAGCTGGGGTTTGATCTCGAGCTAAGTTTCAACAAGCCAAGCTCGAGTAGCTCGTAAGATTTGATAAATTTACAATTCACTTATTAAATATTAGTACATATTAACTCTTATCGAATTTATTTGAGCAAAGCTCAAGCTTGAGCTTTTCATATTACTAAAAATTAGTGTATATTGAATTATTAATCATCACTATATTAAAGTTGGCAAGTTTTTTGAGCAACCAGCGCATCCACGTGTCACTCCCTCCGTTAAGGCTCTCATAAAAATTAGCAATTATGTTTAGATCCTTATAGCGGTTTTTTTACGAAAAGGACTTTTTGGTTCGGCAAAATCGCAAATCTTTCATGAAAGGACCCTAAATAAATACCAAAAATAGCATAATTATGTTTAGATCATGCTGGCTATTTTTCAAGAAAAGGACATTTCGATTTTACGCAATCGTGGCCAATTTAAAAGAAAAACACCGTCAAGAAAAACGAAATTGTATTTTTTGCAAAAAAAAATTCGGATCAATTTTTTTACGGGCCCAGCATTGCGTGCCCCGTGTCCTCCCTCCGCAAGCGCCCGTAAAAAATGTAGTTATGTATCGGTCCTTTCAGCAGTTTTTGCAAAAGGACCTTTTAGTTCAGTAAAATCGCAAAGCTTTCGTGAATGGGCACTAAATAAATGCCAAAAAAGGCATAATTACATTTAGATTGTTCCAACTATTTTTCACGAAAAAAACCTTTTGTTTTAGCGCAATCGCTGAGGCGCGTGGCGTGTCACGCTACGAAAACATCACTAGTTATTATTAAGTTTACTTGAGCTTGGATCGAGTTAAGCCCAAACCTAGGTCTAGATTTGAACCCAAACTTAAGCTTGCTCGAGTTCAAGAGGTCAGGCTCGTTCGAGCTCAGCTGGAATCGAACAAATAGCTAGGATTAAAGTAGCCACTTATTTTGGTACATTAACATTCTGGATAACAATGTCCAAGATCCACGGTACCTTTTAGATACCTAAACCAATGGTTACCTAATATTCGGGGGATCTCTTCCATGATCCCATACGTGTTTCTATGGGTCTTAGTGTAACCGGTTTGTCGAGAAATATGCATACCCATAGTTTTCCACCACGACGTACATATCGTGTCATTGCTCTTTGTCCTGCTTCTATTTGTCTCGATGTGATCCAAACAGGTTCAAGTGCTTGAAAATATCTACCAAAACAAATGCGATTGCCTTGGCAAAATTTTCCCTTCATTCTTCCTCTATGTTGTTTTTGAAATCTGGTTCTTTTGGGTTATAGTCGATGGTTCTTTCTCCTTCCAGTTCAAAAGTCCCAAATGATCCGAGGGGGTGGAAAGAGAGGGTTTCAAACCCTTGGTACAAAAAATTGTACAATGGATTAGCAGGGACAATCGAACATAAGCGTGCACAAACAGAGCACGCCAAGCAAAAACAACCGAAAGCCTCCATCGAGAGCTTCTGACGTGTCCTTAGCTCCGTAGTCTCTCGCACCAGAGCTCATTTTAGCCGACCTCAAGACACAGGCGTCCAGAGCTCGAAGCTTCGGGCTTGTAACCCGGCAAACTTGCCAAAGATCAAGAATAACATACGACCACCTCAGATGGAGTAGGGACGCTCAACCCGAACCAAAGATATATCTTGGATCCCCTTTCTTTTGGTCCAACCATTCAAGGAACGGGAGCGCGTAGCCCTTCTAGACCTACAAATTTACTTGCCGGTTCTCGAAACACCGACAATTAGCAATCCGCCACTTTAGTCCACTCAGCCATTTCTCCCTGTTTCAAATCGAAAGGTTTCCGTGAAATGTCAGAGGCAAGAAATAACGATTGCAAAAAATCGTTCCTTTTTCTTTCAAAAGTCCATCAAAATTATATTGTCAGTATAATACATAGCTTTCCAATTAAAAAATGGAGTTTCATTCCAAAAGACAATGAAAAAACCATTGAATTAACAAAAAAAGCATGTATAAGGGGGTAAAAGTATAAAATTGCAGGTCGTCTCACAGGGAAAGAAATTGCATACCGAATGCATCAAAAAGGTAGACTTCCCCTCCGAACAATTCACGCTAAACTTGATATGCTTGGCCAAGAACGCGTTGTTCTTTGGAGTATGGGGCAATTCTTGCGTCCCTCTCCACTGTCCTCCTCTCTAAAAAAAGGTATTGTTTGACTGTTTGCCGCCTGGTCGATTAAAATTTTGAAACAAAGAAGTTAAACCTCTTTAAAAAAATTGGAAAATAAAATATGTTCAGTAGCTACGCGAACAGTTGGGGAGGGCCGGCGAAAAGTGCTTAGCTTAGCTTCGTCTAGCGCCAAATGGATCACATCTGCTCCAATACTTTACCTGCGATCACATTAAGAAAAGAAGACGCGTGTGTTAGAATGTCCACGTTTGATTGAAGTCCGTAATATAATCGGCAGGCCTTCCACTGTCTGCTTCTGCTTAATTTACTCCCGCCATTGCAGCTGCGCCACTGCATCCACTGGAGCAATGATACGATGAACACGCCAAAACAACAAGAAAAAACGCTTACAATCTCTACTTTGACAATTACAAACGGAACGTAAAGCGTGCATAAACATAAAGTAACAAAACCTCCTTCATTGATTATTGCCACATAACTCCGTCGCGCGAGTTAAAACGGCGTACATAAACTACGAGGTCGATCAGCACCATATGAAACTCAACGGAAGCAGGAGATAAGAGAGATTCTACAAAGACAAAAAGTACCAGAAAAAAGACGAACGGTAGTGGCAAGGCGCCCTGAAACTATTAGAAATTGGTCTATCGGAGGCCTGTTTACTATCAAATTTTAAAGTACAAATGGTTTAGTACCATATTGCTTAGTCAAGTAGGGGGAAAAAATATAAGATGGAGTTGTTGTGTCGCATAGCATGAGGTATGTGGTGGGTTTTGGCTAAACACATGCTTACGTATTCGTGTATTTTCACTTGCAAAATCACAAACCGTCTCCTGGCACGTTCATACCTTTTATTTTGCCGTCAAGACATACAATTATCTCTTTATTTATTCTATTTAAATCGTTATTTAAATATTTGTTTCAATTCGATCTAATTGTCATAATGTCATCGGTTACTAGTGAGTGATTATTGTATTTAATTGATATAATATTGTCAGTTATTAGTGAGTAATTGTCGTATTTAATTGACATAATATTGTCAGATACTAATGAGTAATTGATATGTGTCTATAAAAAACTAGAGACGTCCAAGCCAGAGGAGACCGAATTCTTGCTCCACTCTTCTTCCTCCTCTCTGGATTGCTGGATCATGGTGTTGAGCAGTTAAACCTCATCGGCATTCCTCTTTGGCGTGCACTAGGAAGGAGTATGAGCGGTATCTACGAGCCGTTGCTATAGAGATTACTTGCACGAGGCGACAGTAAGATTTCTAGACAGTGTATCTGTGTGATCGCTCTACTTTTTTCTCAACGTTGACTACTTACACAATCACATCTATGCTACTTTCTATTTTTCATCAAGCCTAATTGTAAGTCGTTTGTGTAATCAATCAACTCTATAATTTTCAACTCTTGAGTATATTTCAAAGTATAATTTGTTGTTGCCAGTTGATTTACACATCTATAGGTTTTTTGTGTTATCTACCTCGTAATAAAATATAAAATTAAAAATATTGTGTATATTGCACCACTTACAGCCCCTGGATTCCTCGGAAGCAGTCGAAGCCACCTGTCATCCTAGGCATTTTTGCGAAAAAGCCCCTCTGTTTCTCTAAATCACGGATAGGTCCTTGGAGATTACGGATAGGTCCTCCGCGATTTTTTTGTGAGGGAGAGATTTTTAATTTTTTCGCGTTTGGGTCCCTCGTGCGGTATTTTAAGGAAAAAACCTCCCGTTAAATTCAAATCGCGAATAAACCCTTTTCTAATTTTTCAGGATAGCGGACAAGTCCAAAAACGTAACAAATAGGTCCTTGCTCCTTATGTCTAGGTCCTTTCTCCGTTTTTTCTCGGGAATTTTTTTTTCGTCACAAGAAATATGTGTGCAACTCTGTCTCTAGACTTTTTCCCCGGCTCGATTTTTCAGCTCGATCTCTGGTATTTTTTTATACATGTATTATTACACGGTGAACGCGTAGAGTGTTAGGCTCGACAAAAGGAGGTTGTCGTCTCTGATACTTTTTCACCGTTTTTCCTCTAGACTATTTTCTCATCTCGGTTTTCCAGCTCGGTCTCTAATATTTTTCAAGTAATTCGCTGAAATAAATATGTGTGTAGCTCTGTCTCTAGACTTTTCCCCTCAGGCAATTACAAAGCGGTAGCCGCAAACCGGCGCCAGAGGCTAGCCCAACCGAAGCAGACCAACCGGTCCCTACACGAGACGCTTCGTTCCCATCGAGCCACTCGAAAGCGCCCAACCGTGCCGTAGGCTCCGCGCCCCACAATCCACTGACGATGGCGACCGAGGATGGCGGTCGGCGGTCGGACCGATCGGGACCCCGGACGAAGTTCGACCATCTCCACCAATAAACATACGTCAAATCATCTGAGAAGCGGGCCAGATCGTCACCTACCTCGTTGATGCAATTGCCAAATGGCCGAAAGCAAAGGCCGCCAAGACTTTCCAAGCGTTCAGAAGCCTGGTTATTAGCGCCCGACGCCAAGCTTTTCATCAGCGGCCTAAGCAGAGAAGCGAATACGCTGCTTCCGGGAGGAATGGACCCACCATTGCGCTTCGCCTCCTGCCAACTGGCGTGAGGTCACGTCCGTGATCGGAACCGGAGGAAGGAAGGCTAGACTCTCGCATATGGAGCCCTTTCATTCTTTTTCACATGCTCCGTGTAACCCGCCTGCTGGCTATATAAGGGGCTTGGCCCCTCCGGGAAGCGGGGACAATCGAGACATAAGCGTGCACAAAGAGAGCACGCTCAAGCAAAAACAACCGAAAGCCTCCATCGAGCTCCTGACGCGCCCTTAGCTCCGAGTCTCTCGCAGACCAGAGCTATTTTGGCAGACCAAGACATCAAGGCGCCCAGAGCTCGAGTTCGGCCTTCGCTTGTAACCCGCAAACTTACGATCAAGAATGGTAACATACAAACCACCTCACGTGTATCGGAGTAGGGACGCTCAACCCGAACCAAGATATATCTTGGATCCTTTCTTTTGGTCCAACCAAAGGAGGAACGGAGCGCGAGCCCTTCTAGACCTACAAATTTACTTGTTTCTCGAAACACCGACAATTAGCAATCCGCCACTTTAGTCCACTCACCCATTTCTCCTCGTTCAAATCGAAAGGTTTCGTGATATGACAAAGGCAAGAAATAACGATTGCAAAAAATCGTTCCTTTCTTTTCAAAGTCCATCAAAATTATATTGTATGTATAATACATAGCTTTCCAATTAAAAATGGAGTTTCATTCCAAAAGACAATGAAAAACCATTGAATTAACAAAAAAAAGCATGTATAAGGGGTAAAAGTATAAAATTGCAGGTCGTCTCATAGGGAAAGAAATTGCGCATCGCATCGAATGCATCAAAAGGTAGACTTCCCTCCAAACAATTCATGCTAAAATTGATATGCTTGGCCAAGAACGCGTTGTTCTTTGGAGTATGGGGCAATTCTTGCGTCCCTCTCCATCCTCCTCCTCTAAAAAAAGGTATTGTTTGACTGTTTGCCGCCTGGTCGATTAAAATTTTGAAACAAAGAAGTTAAACCTCTTTAAAAAATTGGAAAATAAAATATGTTCAGTAGCTACGCGAACAGTTGGGGAGGGCCGGCGAAAAGTGCTTAGCTTAGCTTGTCGATCAATTATAAATATAATGTTGAAAACCCCAATATCTTTGTGTCCGACTCGGCCCATTCATCTGCTTTTTGGAAGGGGTTAGAGTGTTAGGCTCAACAAAAGAAGATTGTCTCTCGATAATTTTTCACCATTTTCCTTTAGACTATTTTCTGCCTCGGTTTTCCATTCGGTCTCAATATTTTTCAAGTAATTCGCCAAAATAAATATGTGTACGTCTGTCTAGACTTTTTCCCCAGCTCAATTTTCCAGCTCGATCTCTGGTATTTTTTTAAACATGTATTATTACACGGTGAACACGTAGAGTGTTTGGCTCGACAAAAAGAGGTTGCCATCTCTAATATTTTTTCGCCGTTTTTCCTCTAGACTATTTTCTCACCTCGGTTTTCCAGCTCATCTCCAATATTTTCCAAGTAATTCACCGAAAGAGATATTTCTACGAGATCACGAGAGTCCTTTACTATTATTTTGAAAAAATACCCGTAATTCAGTAAATTCAAGGACGCTTCTTTCGACACAATAGACTGGAATTACATATTTTTTCGAAAAATTTAGGTCAAATTTTTTCAGCTGCTGGACATCACGCGTTTTCACGTCACACAAGATCGATCGTGCAATAGCAGCTACCATATCTAGTATTTCTAAGAAACAACCACTGAGTCTTGTAGCAAGCAGTTACCCAACCAATATATCATTGTTACATCACTTACATGGAAACACAGAAAACAATGCTATATGTATCAAATATACTAGCTATGTTCGCATGCTTTACGAAAACTTAATTTACGATAAAAAGTTTATTTGCAAAGAGCACTAACAGTGGCAAAGGTGGGTAATTAAAAGGCAGTGGCAAAGATAGGAAATTTTGATGAAGTGACACGAACAAAGGTGGGTAATTAAAGAGCAGTAGCAAAGGTGGATAATTTTGATGAAGTGACGCAGGCAAAGGTGGGTAATTAAAGAGCAATGGCAAAAATGGGTAATTTTAATGAAGTGACGTGAGAAGAAATTCTCACTTTATATAGTAAAGATATATACAAGCATGTTGAAATTATCATATAGTGTAAGCGGGTAGATTATTATATTCTTCCATCCCTCTCTTAGATAGAATCAGCTGTAGGTAGAAAGAGGGTCTCTCATATAGATAGAAAGAGGGTCTCTCCGTCAAAGCTGTATTCTCTGGAAAAACTATTTTTTTGTTTTCTAAGCTGAAAAATAGCTGTAACTTTTTATAAGAGATTGTTTAATAAATAATTAATTTCTCTCAGTAATAAACTGCAAAAACAGATCCAACCCAGTTTTCAGTTTTTGGCTTTTGTTAGTTATATATGGTTTTTGGTTTATGTTAAAAGCTGCTGTCGGCGTATTTCGCCGGACAGGACTCCGTCAATGGACAGGATTGACTACTCCCAGGATGGAAGGTAGGGTTCGGTAGATGGTGTCTTCGTGGCTGGAAACTCTAATGACTCTCGCACAAGAGATTCTAGGGATCAACAGATCAATAAGCGTGATGTACCGAGTTCAGTCCCCGTAGTGTAATAGCCCTACGTCCTGCTAAATCTTTGTTGAGGAAATACGGAGGCAATTACAATGGTTCTTCTGATCTCGAGCTTGGATGAGTCCTCTGGATCCGCTTCCTTCTTCATGCACCAGAGCGCCCTTATATAGACGGGGTTGACCCGGGCAGGTGAGAAGGTGATGCTATACTGATCTACAATTCATTAATTACACCCATCATTGTGGTCTTATCACACCAACCCACGACTCATTTATTACACCCGTCACTGTAGTCTTGTCCTTCAAACCCCATTTAATGCCGCTGCATGGTTTCGTCCGATCCGCCCGAGAAATGACACTCCTGCGACGGGTTTGGTGAGAGGCGTTAGAGGGATAGGCCGTCGTCATGTTGATAGCAGAATTCTTCACATCAATGCCCCCGACACACAGGTCGTGGAAGGAGACTTCGAGGCGCTTCTCCTTATTCCTTTGGTTGCCTTCGGGCTCGACGAGTGGGCCCGATCCGCCCGCTGACAAAGCCGCCACGGAGGTCGAGGCTCTGCGAGCTGGCTCGATCGCCCACCGCCGCCAGCCGCCACATAAGTCGACGCCCGGGCGGCTTGAACGCCCACCTACTCGCCGAGCACGCTGGCCGACGCTATGGCGTGGTTTGACCGCCACTGTCTGCCAGCCGCCACGGGCTTCGCCCATGAGCAGGCATGACCGCCCACTGCCGCCAGCCACCACGTGGCCAGCCGCTTAGGCCCACTAATCAGCTGAGAGGATACCCGAAAGTACATCGACAGCTACTTAAAAGTCGAAATGTTTGGAGGAGGGCTTAATGATTTTTAGAAGCTAAAATTGACTTTAAACCCTACAGACATAGCCGAGATTATCTCTGTACAGACAATTTGTACTACTCTTGTAACCTACTAGGACTATTTTCGCAGCGTAATACACCGCGTGCGTTGTTTTTTCGAAGAAATAATTTCATTTTTTTAGGCGGTGTTTTTTTTAAATCGTCGAGAAAACATGCGAAACGGCTGAAAGGATACGTACGCAACCACGTTTTTTCCATCTATATGGGGTCCTCTAACGAAGGATTCGCGATTGCACTAAATTAAAAGGTCATTTTCGTAGAAAATAGTCGGAATGATCAAAACGTAACTACGCTATTTTTTGGTATTTATTTAGAGTCCTTTCACGAAAAATTCACGGTTTTTTAGAACCGGAAGGTCCTTTTTGTAAAAAAAAATGTGGGAAAGACCTACACGTAATTACATTTTTTAGGGACCTAAACAGGAAAAAACCAAAACGAGTCGAGCCGGCAGCGGCTCGAACGAATGGGAAGGCGTGAACTTCGCGTGTATTGTTTTTTTCGCAGAAACAAATTCGTTTTTTTTCGGCGATGTTTTTTTAAAAAAAAAATCGTCGAGAAAATGCGTGAAACGGTTGAAAGGATATAAACACAATCACGTTTTTTCGCATCTATCTGGGGTCCTCTCACGAAGAATCCGCGGTTGCGCTAAATTGAAAGGTCCTTTTCGTAAAAAATAGATGGAATGACCAAAACGTAACTACGTTATTTTTTCAGTATTTATTTAGGATTCTTTCACGGAAGATTCACGATTTTTTTAAATAAGAAGATCTTTTTCGCAAAAAAAGGTGTGAATGACCTACTCATAATTACTTACGGGCGATGCAAGCTACTAAATTTGGGTACAGATGGTATGTCGGGAATGGTACTAAAGTTAGGTTTTGGGAAGACATCTGGTTCGGTAATTCCTGTTTGGCTACTCAATTTTGGGATTTGTATTTGTTAGTTAATGAAAAAGGCCATACAATTGCTGATTTGTGGGATGGTTCTAATATTAAGTGTACTTTTAGGAGAACTTTTTCTGAGAATATGATGATTAGGTGGTTTGAACTAGTCGAAGTGGCTACTACTTTAAGGTTTTCGAATGAGGATGATGCTTTGGTTTGGCAATATAATAGCAATGGGGTTTATTCTGTCAAATCACTTTTTGTTATCATGAATTTTAGAGGTGTGCTTCCGGTCTTTATTCCTGCAATTTGGCGTTTGATTGTCCCCCCTAAAATTCATTTGTTTCTTTGGCTTGTTTCTTACAATAAAATAATGACGAGAGATAATTTACTGAAAAGAGGTGTGGATAAAGGTGTTGGTTGTAGTCTTTGTGATGAGCCTGAAACAGTGGGTCATGTTTTCTTTGAGTGGGTCATGTTTTCTTTGAGTGTGTTGTTGCTAAGAATATCTGGTGCTTAATTAGTGAGTTCTTTAATACGAATATTGGCGTCAATTATGAATTTGTGGCTCGATTGTGGCTTAGTAACGATAGAAATGCTGCCTTAAATACCATTTGTGCGGCTGCCTTATGGAGTCTTTGGAATAATAGAAATAATATTGTTTTCCGTTTTCAGTGTTGGATAAATGTAAAACTCATTTGGAGAAGAATGCTCATATACTTGAGGAGCTGGAGACTTCTGTTCAAGGAAAATATGGTGGCCAGGCTCGATCAGTTTTGCAGGTATCTGGAGGGATTGATTCAAGCTCCGCTCCCTTTGGGCTCCGTGAATTCTTCGATATAGGGGAACAGGTGAAGGACGATGCTCAGGTTGCAAAATCCATTCTGAATTTGAGAACCCGTGCAGACTTTATCGACAATCTCCTGGAGGGCAAAAAGTAGTTTTGAGGTTGCTGTATGAAGTGCTGCTGAGTGAAGTATGTGCTGCGTCCTTGGCTGGAAAGATCCTGAAGGAGTGTGTCTGGCGTTTTTCTCTTTTGTATGCATTTTGACCCTGTGAGGTGTGCTGCTGAGGGCTTAATGATGTTTTTGTTTCCAGTTTTGTGATGCTGCCAGGAAGGGTCTGGTAGCTGAGTTATGGTCGTTTCTTTGGTCTATGGTGAGTTGGTGTGTCATTTGATAATTAGTGTTCTGGAGTGAGGATTGGCAAGAAAACAAATGTATGAACTTAACTGGATGTTTTGCAGTTTTAGTAATGGAACTAGGACATCTTTTCTGATGTCCTTTTGATCTAAAAAAAAACTACGAGGTCGATCAGCACCATATGAAACTCAACGAAGCAGGAGATAAGAGAGACTCTACAAAGACAAAAAGTACCAGAAAAAAGACGAACGGTAGTGGCAAGGCGCCCTGAAACTATTAGAAATTGGTCTATCGGAGGCCTGTTTACTATCAAATTTTAAAGTATGAATGGTTTAGTACCATATTGCTTAATCAAGTAGAGGAAAAAAAATATAAGATGGAGTTGTTGTGTCGCATAGCATGAGGATGGTATGGTATGTGGTGGATTTTGGCTAAACACATGCTTACATATTCGTGTATTTTCACTTGCAAAATCACAAACCGTCTCCTGGCACGTTGATACCTTTTATTTTGCCGCCAAGACATACAATTATCTCTTTATTTATTCTATTTAAATCGTTATTTAAATATTTGTTTCAATTCGATCTAATTGTCATAATGCCATCGGTTACTTGTGAGTAATTGTTGTATTTAATTGATATAATATTGTCAGTTATTAGTGAGTAATTGTCGTATTTAATTGATATAATATTGTCAGATACTAATGAGTAATTGATATGTGTCTATAAAAAAACTAGAGACGTCCAAGCCAGTGGAGACCGAATTCTTGCTCCATTCTTCTTCCTCCTCTCTGGATTGCTGGATCATGGTGTTGAGCAGCTAAACCTTATCGGTATTCCTCTTTGGCGTGCACTAGGAAGGAGTATGAGCGGTATCTATGAGCTGTTGCCGTAGAGATTACCCTCACGAGGCGACAATAAGATTTTTAGGCAGTGTATCCGTGTGATCGCTCTACTTTTTTCTCAACGTTGACTACTTACACAACCACATCTATGCTACTTTCTATTTTTCATCAAGCTCAATTATAAGTCGTTTGTGTAATCGATCAGCTCTATAATTTTTAATTCTTAAGTATATTTTAAAGTATAATGTGTTGTCAGTTGATTTACACATCTATAGGTTTTTTGTGTTATCTACCTCGTAATAAAATATAAAATTAAAAATATTGTGTATATTTCTAACAGAAACAACCACTCGGAGTCTTGTAGCAAGCAGTTACCCAACCAATACATCATTGTTACATGACAACACAGAAAACAATGCCATACGTATCAAATATATGACTTTAAACCCCACAGACACAGCCAGAGATTATTTCTGTACATACAATTTGTACTACTCTTGTAACCAACTAGGACTAATTTCGCAGTGTAATACGTCGCATGCGTTGTTTTTTCGAAAAGATAATTTCATTTTTTTTGGCGGTGTTTTTTTAAATCGTCGAGAAAACGCGCGAAACGGCTGAAAGGATACGTACGCAATCACGTTTTTTTTCCATCTATCTGGGGTCCTCTAACGAAGGATTCACGATTGCGCTAAATCAAAAGGTCCTTTTTGTGGAAAATAGCCGGAATGATTAAAACATAACTACGCTATTTTTTTTGTATTTATTTAGAGTCTTTTCACGAAAGATTCACAGTTTTTCTGAACTGGAAGGTCCTTTTCAAAAAAAAAACATGGGAAAGACCTACATGTAATTACGCTTTTTTTAGGACCTAAACAGGAAAAGCCAAAAGGGCCGAGCCGGCAGTGGCCGGCTCGAACGAACGGGAAGGCGTGAACTGCACGTGTATTGTTTTTTTCGCAGAAACAATTTCATTTTTTTTCAGCGGTGTTTTTTTTAAATCGTCGAGAAAATGCGCGAAAACGGTTGAAAGGATAGAAACACAATCACAATTTTTTTCGCATCTATCTGGGATCGTCTCACGAAGGATCCGCGGTTACGCTAAATTGAAAGGTCCTTTTTGTGAAAAATAGATGGAATGACCAAAACGTAACTACGCTATTTTTTCGGTATTTATTTAGGATCCTTTCACAAAAAATTCACGATTTTTTAAACCAAAAGATCTTTTTTGCAAACCAACGTGTGTGAATGATCTACACATAATTATATAATTTTTGAGGAACTTAAATACAAAAATTTCAAAACGAGCCGAGCCGGCCGGCTCAAACGAAGGGCATGCACGATTGCTTCCAACTTTATTTAAGGTAGTATACGGCAAGAAATAACAATTTGTGCTACTCCTGTAACCTATACGACAAGAAATTACAGGACAAAAGGTACCCACTGGAACCTAGTTTTGGGTGCGGGCAACGTTCTCTCTTCCTCCTTTCTCTGTTCTAACTTCTAAGTTTATTCAAACCAATCTAATGGCTGCCAAGAAGGGCTTTATTACCTTACTGCTCCTGTCCATGCTGAGCTCGCCGCCACTGCACTCGCGCGCCGAGGCGTCGTCGTCGTTCCCCGTCAATGTCTGGCCCATGCCGACGTCCATGTCGTGGGCGGAGCCTCACACGGCCATGCTGGTCTCGCCGTCGTTCCACATCGTCGGGTCGTCCGGGAACCCGTACCTCCTCTCGGCCGCGCAGCGCTACGCCGCGCTGCTCTTCGCCGAACGGTACCGGCCCATCGTCCGGCCGGCGGTCAACGTCACCGCCGCGGGGGGAGCCGCCCTCCAGAACCTGACCCTGCACGTGTCCGACCTCTCCGCCCCGCTCCAGCACGGCGCGGACGAGTCCTACACGCTGGAGATCCTCCCCGCGGGCGCGGCCGCCGTCTCGGCGGCCACGGCGTGGGGCGCCATGCGCGGGCTCGAGACGTTCTCGCAGCTGGCGTGGAGGGACGGCGCCGTGGGGCGGGAGCCGCAGCTGCTGGTGGCCGCCGGCGTGCGCGTGGAGGACCGGCCGCTGTACCCGCACCGCGGGCTGATGCTCGACACCGGGAGGAACTACTTCCCCGTCGCCGACATCCTGCGCACGATCGACGCCATGGCGGCCAACAAGATGAACGTGTTCCACTGGCACATCACGGACTCGCAGTCGTTCCCCATCGAGCTGCCGTCCGAGCCGGCGCTCGCGGAGAAGGGCGCGTACGGCGAGGACATGAGGTACACCGTCGAGGACGTCAAGCGCATCGTCCAGTTCGCCATGAGCCGCGGCGTCCGCATCGTGCCGGAGATAGACTCGCCAGGTAAGCTCGGCACTACTGCATGCACTACTCCTACTGCATGCACTACACCTTTTCAGTTTCCTCTGCTTCAATTATTATACCGCTCCCGCTGGCCGATCTAGGAAGATTTGATAGGAGTTGCGTAGCTCTATAGTTTTATATAATAACATCATAATATTATAATATTATAAATCTAATATATATATTGAAATTTACTAAAAACTATAATACAAATAGTTCTAAAATCTTAAAAATTATAAACCGCAAAATTCGAACCAACTCACCAACAAATTAGCCTCTGTTTCCAAAATGCCTAACGTACTGCCCGGTGCTAACAGGCCCAGTTTCTCGTACTTGATTTCGATAATCCATGTTACGCAGCCCAAATTCATTAGTTTCTCGTTATTTCAGGCCACACGGCGTCGTGGGCCGGAGCGTACCCGGAGACGGTGTCCTGCGCCGGCAGGTTCTGGCTCCCCGACCCGTCCAACTGGTCCAGCCGGCTCGCGGCCGAGCCGGGCGCCGGCCAACTCAACCCGCTGGAGCCCAAGACGTACCAGGTGGTGGCCAACGTCGTCAACGACCTCACCTCCCTCTTCCCGGACGGTTTCTATCACGCCGGCGCCGACGAGGTGACCCCTGGTTGCTGGCAGACAGACCCCTCGATCCAGGCCTACCTCGCCAACGGCGGCACCCTGAGCCAGCTCCTGGAGCGGTACGTCAGCTCGGTCCACCCGCTCATCGTGTCCAAGAACCGCACCGCCGTGTACTGGGAGGACGTGCTACTGGACCAGGCGGTGAACGTGAGCGCGTCATCGATCCCGCCGGCCACGACCATCCTACAGACGTGGAACAACGGGCCCAACAACACCAAGCTGATCGTGCAGGCCGGGTACCGCGCGATCGTCTCGTCGGCGTCCTTCTACTACCTCGACTGCGGCCACGGCAGTTTCGTCGGGAACAACAGCGTCTACGACGACCCCAACAGCGACTACGACACCAACGGCGGGTCGTGGTGTGGGCCCTTCAAGACGTGGCAGCGGGTGTACGACTACGACATCTCGTACGGGCTCACCGCTGACGAGGCTAGGCTGGTCATCGGCGGCGAGGTAGCGCTGTGGACGGAGCAGGCTGACGCGACGGTCCTTGACGGCAAGGTCTGGCCGCGGGCGTCCGCCATGGCAGAGGCGCTGTGGTCCGGCAACCGCGACCCGGCCGGCAGGAAGAGATACGCGGAGGCGACCGACCGGCTCAACGACTGGCGGCACCGTATGGTGGGGAGGGGATTCCGGGCGGAGCCCATCCAGCCGCTCTGGTGCCGGACGCACCCGGGAATGTGCAACGCGGTTCGGTAAGGAACTAAGGGCCTGTTTCAGCTTTGGATTATCTAAAAGCTAATTCTAGATTGTAATCGTAAATAAATTGATTCTTTAAAAATTGAAATATAAAGCTACATATGAATTGGATTGTAGATTCTAGTGTATATGAGTGACTGGATTGTGAGAATCAGATTCTAAAATCGGGCTATTTGTTTTTTATTTTGCTTTTGGGGCCAAATCCATAATCAAAAACTAAAACAAACAACTCCTAAGGATTGGGCACCAGGCTGCACGTACGCGCGGGCGTTCAAACTCCTGAGGAACTCGTATTTTTTATCCATTTTTCTTATTTTAAAAAGTTAGCAGCGGTGGTTTCTCTCCCGCTCTTAGGCCTTGTTTCGAAAGCTTATTCCCGATTAGGATCTATATGGATCGGCTGAAATTTTAGTCTAAAATCCCAACTTATCTATAGAGATTTCAACCGAGAATAAGCCTTCCAAACAAGATCTTATGGTTATCCGTTTCTCCTGCTTCATCTTCCCTTTCTTTCTCTCTATAAGATATCTACCAAAAACAATATACCAACAAACAATTTTATTTCTCTAAATGTTCTCTAACATTAAAAACAATATTAGAATGAACAAATCTAGCGAAACAGTTTAAGGGCATGGCGAAACCAACGGTATGAAGGTGTGACATGATTGAGTGTGAAGGTGGAGCTAAAGGCATAAGCTAGATTGGATGATCCCTACGATACTGACTTGATGTGCTAAGAGTAATATAATTTTTTATTCACAACATTCAGATAGTCATTCCTACTTGTTGATTAAATAAGATAAAGTGTGAATCATATAGGTGTGTTTTTTTTTTGTCATTGTGTGAGAGAATACGTGCTACTCCTAGTATCATTTTATTTGTTGATTTTTTTTAAAAAAAAAGTGAAGTGGACGGCATGTTATTCTCTAATGTGGAGTTGTACCTTGAAAGCTGGCTTTATGAGAGCATCTCTAAAAGCATGGCCATCCCACTCTCCGTCTGCAAATTTTACCAATTCTCAGCACTGTATAATCTCCATGTGACTCACTACCTCATTCCCTAAATCTAGCGGGCGGAGAGAGACTCGCTACACTTAGTGAGTCTCTCTCTGCTCGCTATCCGGCGGGCTGGTTCTTCGTGCGACCGCAGAGAATGTTCGGCTCGAGAGGAGAGAGGAGGCGAAAGCAAGGCGGTGATGCGACGCGGCGCGACTTCCTCTCCCTGGCAGCCTGGCGAGGCTTCCTCTCCATTGGCGCGGCTTCTTGTCTCCTCGTCTCTGTCCCTTCATGGCGATCTGCGGTAGGTCTAGATCTTGCTACTACTCGCGGTCGCCGTCGTGCTGTTTGCGCCAGTGGCGAGGGCGGAGGAGGCCTCCCAGGCCATTCTTGTTACACTTAGATTACATTTTTAGCGCGATTGTTATAGTTGGATTACATTTTTAGCTCAAAGTGTCGGACTGACACCTGATCTTCTAATTTCTGATGTTAGTAAACATCATAGATTGTCTTCATTTTCTCTCCCCTTTTCATTGTAATGGTGTTGTTGGTGGATCGTCTTTCTCCCACTATGCTAGTAAACATGAGGAAGTGAATGATGGATGAATATGCATGCAATTTTGGTATTCAGAACTAGACATGCGTGGAAGAAATCTCTTTATCGAAGTACATCATAGTTGAAATGTATAAACTAGTATATCATAGTTAAAGTGAAAAAAGAAACAATAAACTAGCGCTCGCCTACATTCCTCCGAAATGGTGCCATAAGTGCTCGACTAGATCTTTTACGATGACCGTTAGGACACGACTCAATCAATACAATATTTTTAATAATAACTATTACAATATGATCGTGATAATAAATTTCGAATTTAAATTTCCCGCATTCAAATATAGCTGTTCGAATTTACCCGCTCAAAGATAACCATTACAACGTGGTCGCCATAACAAATTTTAATTTTTAAATTCCCGCATTCAAATATAGCCGTTTGAATTTATCGGTAAAAAAACAGTTGTTGTTATGACGATTATATAGAATATGATTAGAATATAGGAGAGAGAAAGTAGAGAGTGTGATATGAAGAGCACTGTTAGAGAGAGAGGGGGGATATGAAGATGCATTTTTTTTAAAGAGTTCTCCGAATATGACTTTTAGAGAGAGAGCGCTTTGGAGAGCCTTTTGAAGATGCTTAAATGGGCCAATGCCAATGCATTGCTTGTACAAATGCTTGATTTGACTAAAATAATCAAGTCTTGATGTAATGTTGAATCGTTTGTGTGTTTCAAAGACATGATCATTTGTGTCAATGATCGCCTTCTCCCTGTGGACAATTGTGCATTGTCAATTGATTGCTTAATTTGATTTTGTTGTTTCAAGAATGGAGCTTTCTTGGTGTAGCATGAGATGCTTTTCAGACTCGAGTACAAGACAGCCAGTAAGCGGATAGTGGGATCCAAAGGGAAAAACTATCTCGCAGCCAGTGGCGTAGCCAACAAGAGGCTTGACTAGGCTCAAGTCAAGAGGCTTGACGAGCCCCTCAATTTTTATCCGGACTTTGCCGCTGCTTGCAGTAAACTAACCCTTATCTGCCGACTAACTACGAACCCACCGCCGCATTGCCCATCGGATTATCTTATCTTGACAGTGATCGAAGATTCAAGAATCTCTATCTAGTAGACGTATTATTATGTTTGGATTCTGCGGTTCGTGCTTACCCACGAGAACATCTTGTTGGTAATCTAATTAAACTGCCAATCCTATCTCGGCGATGAAACTATCAGCATTTTTTTTTCGGCATCAGGATTTTCAGCATCCGCTATTTTTAGAGCACATTTGTTGGAGTTCATGTTTGATCGCTAACTTCCGGAGGCATCGTCTAGCTTGGGTCTCAACCAGAGCTACATTTCAGTGGGAATACTGAAATAACCCTCGCATGTATCTTGTCTACCATAAAGAAAATTTCCAAAATAATGTAAGTATGAAAAAAGACATCGAAATATGAAAGTTAACCTCCGAAGTTTTTTATGGAATTTAGAACTCAACGTCTTAAAATGAATAGAAACTTCAATTCTGAAAGTTGCGTCCTGGAATGAAACATTTTTCAAGTCAAATCATGGAAATCAACCACATGAAGAAACAACAGATGAGACTAGGGCGGTGGGCTCGTTTAAGGCGGGTACAAGTATATGTCAGCTGTTTATAAAAGTATGTTATATAGGCTCAGTTTGTTTAGGCTTGAGTTTGGGTTTATTTGGAACTTACTACACCTCTATAAACCACAAGCCAAAACAAACAAAAGATTTTTCCAAACCAGATGAAGAGAAGAAGTTTCTAGCCCAATTTGCACTTACGCTGTAGAGAAACAAGGAAAACGATGCTTCTAGGTTGCTTGAGCTTCTAAAAATCCCACTTCTCATGCCACTTACAACTTAACTATTATTTACGGTAAATTTGCATCCTCATCCAGCTCCAAATAGCTTTTCCACTTCCAAAGAGCTTTCTTCCAAATTTCGACCAAATAAGCTCAAGCTCCAAATTTAAACAAACTCAGCCATAAGATTTTGGATGATGTAGAGGAGAGAGAAAGATATTATCTACTATTTAATAGACGACTTTATAGATATTTATATACTGTGTATACTATTGTATAAACAATCTATTAATTGTATAAGAGATCATTACAGATAGCTCTATATACAATCTATTGAATGAGTTGTTTTTAGTTTTGTTTATAGATGATATGAAGATATATTACGGACAACTACCATTTTATAGCACTGTACATGTCCTTAGCAGAGGATGTTGAGGTGGCACTGTGGCAGCAACAGGGCCTCCGGAGGTGCAGGAGGTTTGTTACATTAGTGGATGGACTAGTGGTGTTAGCAGTTTGAAAACTGTATAGCAGCGAGTTAAGACCATAGTTAACAAAACTGATGAAAATTAACCGAAAATTTATCATATCGAGCCGGTTTGAAATTCTAAACCAATCGGTAAACCTATCAAATTATAAAAAATCAAATAATTCAAAAAAATTTATGTCATGTAAACCGGTCGAAAATGGGTGAAAATCGAGCGATTTTCATTGAAAAATGACGAAAATCGCTCAAAAAACTGGCCGCAAGAAAAGTTCAATTCGCCAGTCGGTTTTCAACGAAATCGATCGGTTTTCTCACCGATTTTCGATTAAATTTTTTTTCTAAACCATTTGATTTTTGATAATTTTCGTTTGATTTTCGCGATAAATCGGTACTAGCAGGGTCTCGATTTTCCACTGTAAAAGGATCTTGTTAACCCTGTGTAAGACATGCCGCTGGTGATCAAGGGGAATGCGCGATGATCGTAGCAGTAGTGATCGCAACGGTAGGAAAACACCGAACGCGCAATTCAAACAACGCTAGCACTCATGTTGGAAACGAACAAAACGGGATACCATTATAGGACTGCCACCAACTCATCGTATTCCACATTTTTTTTGTTGAAAAATTGTCGTGTTCAATATCTTACCATGCCTTTGTACCTAAGCGCATCCATAGTGGTTGATTCGATTCAAGCGGAAAAGGTGGGACCCACAGTAGATGACTTGTCTTAGCATCTCTTACTGTATTGTGCTAATTGGTTTGCAGGACTCACTACTCGAATAAAAACGAAAATCAAAGCCTCCTCTTTGTTGTGACAAAAACTAAATACTACCTCAGTCTCTATCTTTTTCTCAACCACACCTGTTTGCCGATCGCCAAATCCACCATAGGCAATGGTGGATCTCATCATTGGCCACCGGAAACTAAATCGTATTGCTACCCTGGTGGTGTATGACATGTTTTTCCCTTCAATTAAGCCCCTAATGCTCCCGGTTCTAAACCCTAGTTTCACTCCTGTAGGTTCCTCATCACCCGATGTGCATAGATTTGGAGCAGTGGAGGCGTCTACAGGTTGTGGAGGATTTGTACTGATGTACGTACCCAAGTAGCGGAGGATTTGGAGGAGACAACCGAGGACACCGAGCGATTGCGGCGGCTTCTAGCCGGCGATACCGGGGCATGTTGCTCTACTTTTTCTTCCTCTTTAGGTGTGTTTGGTTGGTGGAATGCGATTGAATCAGATGAGATGGTGGTTTTATATCATTTGGTTCCATTGTTTTGGGTGAATTGAATGGTTCAATATCTATAGAAATATTTCTCAAATTTGTATTACATCTTTCCAGATGAGATGGTTCCATTCAAACGACCAAACACATGGATAATATTTTTCTTGAATCATCTCATACATATACTACGTGGTACAAGCAACCAAACACAATCTTAGTGTGCACCACCATGATTTTTTTTAGTTTTACTAGATAAATACCTGTGCATTGCTACGAAAAATAAAATTGGTAACGAAACATAAAGGTCAAGCAATAAAAGAAAATTGTGCTACAAGATCAACATCTATTTCCCCTGATTACAAAAGTTTTTATGATTTCTTCTCTAGTATGAATTAAAACCAAATATATTGTACGTAGTAATATATATTACCAATCTCAAAAATCAATCAATCATTTTATCCCTTTTTGCAATTTATATTACCAGCTCGCGTTCCTCTTCCTCTCGCTATGCCCGTAACGCGCGCTCCTCGGCGCCGTCAACCTCGTCTTCCTCGTCGCCTTGCTCGTCCTCGTCATCCACCACCTTCGCAGGGGTGACACGGGGTTTCCCCCGAGCACGAGGCGCTGCTGTTGAAGCCACCGCCATTCTGGACCACTGGCCGTTACGCGGTCGCGCTCGGGGCATCCGCCGTGCTCCTCACACTCGCGTTCTTCCTCCTGCCAAACACGCCATAGCACGCTATGGAGTCCGCCTTCCTCGCTGCCCACTTCATCGCGCACGCCATGGACGCGTGGTTAGTCGCCTCGGAAAAAGGGGCCGCCGCTACCACCATCTTTGCACTCGGCGTCTTTTTGATCGCCATCGCTTTGCCGCCGCTTTTCTCCGTTTTCGGTAGTCCATCCGTGTCGACGGTTCGTTGTTCCCAGATGACTTTCTCGCCTTTGTTGGCCTATTTGTCTCCATGCCTTTGGCGTACCTAGACATCACTGACTTCACCGTCCATGACGTCGGAGCCCATAAAGGTGAACCAGAAAACACCAACGCCGAGGCACCCACCATGCCGGGCGCCGCCGCGTCGTTCCTCTTTCTCGTGACGTTTAGCTAGATCAACCGGTTTATCTTCAAGGAGTATGCCAATGACTTTCTCACCGCCGACGATGTCTCACAGGTGTCGCCGCAACCATCGCCGGCGTCGTCAGACGCTTTGTTCACGTCCAACTGGCCGGGGCTAGGGTCACAACACCCGCAGAGGCCAGCGCCTCGTTGTCCTTCGGCCGCCATTAAAGCACATCGACCGCAACACTTAGCCTCCGTGCGGCTTCGGCCATGTACGCTTGGCCTCATTACTTATCGATCATTGCCGAGTTCATTCGCCATGGCATGACATGGGAGATCTTGAATGAATTCTCTTGATTGATTCTGTGAAAACTGTACAACATATATAGAGTACAAAAGGAATAATTGTCCGACTATTAATTATCAGCAATAATCAGGGATTTTGCTATAATAATCAGCCATATTTAGAGAGATATGGCTGACTGTAAATCAGGAAAGAATGATTAGTCATAATGATCGGTTATTATTGGAGATATTAGAAGGGCTAGGAAGAACGGACCACTGTCATCAACTGTAAATTTATATTAGTAGAGATAGAGTCGACACAAGTATTTGGTTCGACTCAAGAATATTTTCCAAAAAGTTAGGTTCTTCTTAAGCTCTCTCACTTCCTCTTTCCTCAAGTTCGGTTTGTAGGTACATCGTGTATATACTAGACGGAGTAGGCGTGTATATTGCAGCAGTCTTGTAAGGGCGGAAAAAAAATCGAATTAAAGGACATAAACACGATTTTCAACATATCTCTTACAATCGGAAAAGCAGAGAAACCGAGTTACTGGGAAAAAATAGAGAGTTAGAGATGTAGAAATATCTTTTTCATTTAATTATCTGGGAAATATCGAGACCGAGGTGGAAAAACGAGGTGGGAAAATAGTCTAGAGGAAAAGGGCAAAAAATTATTAGCTTATTTATAATCTTTTTTGAGTTGTACACATATTTCTAATGACGAAAATATTTTTTTCGCGAAAAACGGAGAAAGGACCTAGACGTAAGGAGCGAGGACCTATTTGTTACGTTTTTGGACCTATCCGCTATCCTCAAAAATTAGAAAAAGGCATATCCGCGATTTGAATTTAACGGGGGTCTTTTCCGTAAAGCACCGCTAGGGACCGAATGCTAAAAAAGTAAAAACTTCCTCTCACAAAAATCACGAAGGACCTATCCGTTATTTCGAGGGACCCATCCGTAATTTGGAGAAACGTAGGGGCTTTTCAAAAAAACCAAGATGACGCGCGGACACTCCCTCCGATCGGCAATTCCAGGCGGCATATATTGGTGTTATATGCCCTAAGCAACACAACAGCACACACTATGTATGCATTATTTCATATAAAACAACACATTGGCATTTGTTATACGGAAGAATATTATCCCCAAAACGAGAGATCCAAGCAGCTAGGATGGCCCTGTTGTGTTCCCTGCCAGCTACCGTGCAATTTAATCATGACGGCACCCGGCCGCCTGCCTGTACCCATCAATGCCCAATCATACCTTCCATGGTCGTCATATAAGAGATCATTACGATAGCTCACTTATATACAATCTATTGTATGAGTTATTTTTAGTTTTGTTTATAGATGATATGAAGATATATTACATACTAGCTACCATTTTATAGCATGACATGTCCTTAGCAAAGGATGTTGAGGTGGCACCATGGCAGCAACAGGGCCTCCGGAGGTGCAGGAGGTTTGTTACATTAGTGGATGGACTAGTAGTGTTAGAGCATCTCCAAGAGGAGCCCTAAATAGGTTGCTAATTGTAATTATAGGGTTTTGATGGAAAAAAGCCTCATGAAGGCTGTTGTATTTTGAGAAAAATTATCAAAATAGGTTTAGGACTCAGTGCCTGTTCAATATTTAGTAACTCTCTCAACGCCCTAATGAAGGATTGGAGATTTAGGATCTAATTTGGAGTCAATAGTTATCTTGGGTCCTAATTTTTAAGTTTAGGTCCTATTTTGAGGTATAGGACTCTATTTTAAGGCTTGACTATTGGAGATGCTGTGTTATATGCCCTAAGCAACACAACAGCACACACTATGTATGCATTATTTCATATAAAACAACACATTGGCATTTGTTATACGGAAGAATATTATCCCCAAAACGAGAGATCCAAGCAGCTAGGATGGCCCTGTTGTGTTCCCTGCCAGCTACCGTGCAATTTAATCATGACGGCACCCGGCCGCCTGCCTGTACCCATCAATGCCCAATCATACCTTCCATGGTCGTCACCACCACCATCCTGTCCATCCATTCCCAGCCGTTCCATCTATTTATCCGCCCCGCCCGCCCATCACCCGGACAGCAGCGCAAAGCTAGCCGTAACTCTAAAACCCAAAACCCCTAAACAAAAGTAGGGTGAGCATTTTTAAACCGAAATAAAAACCAAACCGAATCGAATCGATTTAATCGAATATTTTGGTTTTTTTTGTTTTCGGTTCGGTTTTTATTTTGGTTGTGTTCGGTTTTCGATTCGGTTTTCAAAATCCAGAAACCGATTTTTTTCTAAAAAACCTAATCCTGTCGGCCTATAGGCCACAACCCACTCCAGCGGCCCGCCCATTCGACTAGCACCAGGCTTCGGCCCATCACGAAGCCTCCATTCGATCATTATTCCCCGTTCCCATCGCGAAGACCTAATCGGTAATCCCTATTCCTCCAGCCGACACCTCCAGCTGCCTCGAGCTCCCAATCCTGGCCTCCCGATTCCATCGACGACTTGCGGAGCTGGTCCTCGGAGTAGGGGATCGGTCGTCGAGGAGGTCGGGCGCGACAAACTCGGAGAGCTCCACGAGGCCGTTGGAGTTGGTGTCAGCGCGTTGAGCTAGTCGGGGCTGGGCTTGAGGCCAAGGGAGCAGAGGAGGGAGCCAAGCTCGAGCTGCATCAGGCTGTCGTTATTGTTGCGCCAAAGGAACTAAGATCTCCGCAGCTCGGCAACAAGTTATTGTCGGTTGGTGTTCTCGCGCAGCGTAGTGGGCGCCATGGTCTCCGACGACGGCTTGCGCCAAGCAGCGGGCATCATGATCTCCGGTCAGGCTCGCCTGCTCATGACGGCCATCGATGGAATCAGAGGCCGAGAGCTCGCTTATTCTTCGCCGAGGTCTACTTCTTGGACCTCTTCAAGTGTTTTAAGAATCGAAAACCGAATTAACCGAACCGATTTGATTCGGTTAATCATCGGCTTGATTTTTCTTTTTCGCTCGGTTTTTAAGAGTCAAAAATCAAAATTTTTAAAAATAAAAAAACCCGAAAAAAATCACATGTCCAGGCCTAAACAAAAGGCAAGCCGAGCGAAGGAGAATTTTTTTTAATAATACATTTTTATTCAAATTTCAAAAATATACCACCGGAAAAAAATTCAGAATATACTCATCGTCGCCTGGTATCGTGTGAGGGCCTAAATAGAAAATACACGAGCGACACGAGGCGGCCGGTGACGTGGCTTTGTGTCACCCTACGAAAAGGGCAAAGCGAAGTTGAATTCAAGGCCTCGCCCTACGAAAGGGCGATACTAAGAGAATCGACTTAATGAGCAAGGTGGCGACACCCGTAAAGGGCTAAGGAAGTCGAAAGCAGGCGTCTCCTGCCGAAGGCGATCCATCACGAATCTGCGAAGTGGTGGCACACGTCTGTCGCTTCGACGAAAGGGCTTACACGCTACATAAAAAGGCGTCGCCCGATACATCATAGCATTCGGGTGAATTGAGAAGAGAGGAGGGAGAGGAAGAGGAGAGGATGGAGAGAAAAGAAGGAAGAGGGGAGATTCTCATGCGTTGTTTGGAGGTAAATTGCTTGTTTATTTTTGTTAGCAAAGAAATTATGATATGTTAGAAATAGTTTTAGATCTAGGGCAACGAAAGCAAGAATAGTGGTAGATTAGAAATAGTTTTAGATGTAGGTTACGATAAATGTAGGGGATAAATGTAGGTAAATTGATAGGTTACTTAATAGAGAATTTTAGGTAAATTGATAGTCACAAATTAGTTGTAGTTTAGAAAATTTAGATATATTTTTACTTTAAAGGAGTATATCGGATATATTGATGGTAATGTAGTTGCGAATGTATATTTTTATTAAGATATAAGTACATCGATATGTATATATTGTTAAGAATGAATGTACATGTTTTTACGTATATAAGTACATCGATATGAATTATTAGGAATGTAGATGTTTTTTACGGTTAGATATATATTCTCGTAGCATGTAGGTATAGTTATGTTACGTCATAGTATTTTATACTGAAAGTAATTAATTCGTGAGTGAATGAATGGATTCGCAGATATGGCGTAATCCAGTTCCATTTAGAATCTATTATGGAGATGGGGTTGTAATGCATGGTTTGGAGGGTGCGTATCTTAGTAACATGCAAGATGTGACGTAAGTTTGAGTAGGTCGACGAGTTTGACATTTGCTTCGTGTTGAAATGGTTGTATTATACTTTTCGATGGAACAAGAGAAGTGCGAGTTGAAGGTATTTTTGCCTATGTAGTATGCTAAACGACCCTATTTATCGAGCTAGTTGAGTGAAGGAACCCCATCGTGGAGATCATATGTGGGGCAGAAAGCAAAGGGATGGAATCGGGTGCTTTTAGTGCGAGCATATGAGAGGATGTTGCCTTCAAAGAGTTAGCTTGACGTCGGTGAGTGCAACACCTCAAATGAGCTCGCTGGTGACACCAAAGTGGGGATCTAGGCATGAGCAAGATAGAAAGAATGCAACGATGACATCGCTTGCCAAAGCGTGAACAGGTGAGTTTCGGAGGATGATGAAAATGTTGGCCAAGAAGCGCTGGACCGGGTACGGAAGGTGAGCAAATGTTGGCCAAGAAGCGCGGTGAACAGGTGCACTCCTTTGTTGTAATTTAAATCTTATGTCCTTAGTTAATCCTTTCATCGCCTAGTAGCTTTGTGACACACCTAGTAGCTTTATCGATCGAGACAACAACACGCCGCACTTCGCCAGATCGAGACGACAACACGCCGCACCCCGCTGCAGATCGAGACGACAACACGCCGCACCTCGCTGCGGGATCGAGACGACAACACACTGCACTTCGCTTCAACTGGTGGACCCAGAGACGCACTCACCCACATCTCATGCTTCTCGTATGGGATAACTGGGAGCAACCATCTCCGTGGTGCCACTACCGCCAGAAAAGCTGACTTTAGTACGCCATTGCAGTTATTCAACGATCGGGCGCATATCAGATTGATCGGGACACGCTTCCGGTTGTCCAAGGATAAGCCCAACACACCTCCTCGCACTATATAGTGGAGTGCGAGCCGAACAGAGCAAAGGCTCTCGCATGCCTCCGCCAATGTACCAACACACCAGAGGTGCAAGAGGTTCCTCCTCTCAAGAAGGGACAAGGGAAGCAATGGCCGAGGTCCGCAAGACGCAACAAATCCTTGACGCTACATGCGCACCAACCGGGAACCCGTGGTATTAACATAGGGGACGCCGAATCGGATGACATGCCCATATGGGAGGCGAAATCCACATAAAAAGACCAAAATTATGTCTTATACACCAAACGCACGCAAGATAGGGCACCCATTCGACGCATACCGGGAGAACTGCGGATCCCCATGGAGTTCTTTCATAGTAGGATCGAGCGGTGTCCGAGGACTAATCGCACAATAAAAACGGAACAGTAATATGCGTAAAATGTTGGACATCATTCTCGGGCATTCAGATAGGGTCGAACGATCATTTGTTCTACCATGACGAATATTGCTTTCATAGTTAGTTCGCAAGCAATTTCGCCACCGTTGTAATGCCCTTTCTAATATAATCTAATCCATCGCTTATTTTATCATCTGAACTTTCACCGTATGTGCCCTTCAAATTTTCTAACGTGGTTTGTTTCATTTTCATTCTTGGTTCAAACTTGTCGGCTAGCGCTTTTATCGTGACAGTTGTATTGTTTGAATTTTAAAAATTCCTCACATCTTCAAATCATTTGAAATTTTTATGGTAATATCACTGCTTTATCAGAACCTCCATAAAAATTTCAAAATTTTTCGACGCCTCGTAACTTCGTGGTTTCATGGTCATGAAGTGCCTTTTTTCGATTTTCAGAATTTCCTACCAGGGCAACGCCCGGCTATCTCGCCCATACGTAGTGGTAGCTCGCTATGAGGTCGCCTTGATTTTTCCTCATTTTTCGCCCAGATCCGCTTGTCCCGTGGTCCGACGAAAACCCTTATGGCCACGATTTTTGTGGTTTCATGGTCGCGAGTGTCTTTTTCCGATTTTCGCAACTTCATGCCAGGCAACGCCCGGCTATCTCGCCCATACGTAAGTAGTAGCACGGTTATGAGGGTCGCTTCTTGATTTTTCTCGTATTTTTGGACTCGATCAGTTCGCCTCATGGCTTCACGCGAAAACCCTAAACCCTAACCCTTATGCCCACGATTTCTCAGAATGGCCGCTGTCACCCGCTGGTCTCCAGCAAGACGGGTCTGCATGGCCTGTCACGGGCGACACGGACTCTTTCGCCTTTCGCGGCGACACGCCCTGCTTTGGTCTTTTTCGCTTCTTTCAGGCGACACAAACCCACATCATCGCCACCCTCGTTGTCCTTGTATTTTTTCTATTTAGGCCCCGTTGGTTCCCAACCAACAAAGCGATGCGTAGATATTTCGAGATTTTTATTCTCGGTGGTATATTTTTGAAATTTCGAATAAAAAATGTATTATTTAAAAAAAAATTCCTGCCAAGGAAGCAGCAAGGAAGCCTGCAGTGCCAAGCAGGAGAGAAGCGCCGAGTCGACACAGAAATCGCTGCGAAAAATAAAATCTGCGGGAATAATCAAAACAAAAGCGGAGACAGGGACAAGGAATCCCACGAACCACGCGAACCCAAACCTCCCGGACCCAACCCCGGCCAAAACCAAAGCAAAACCAAACCCACCCGTCTCCTTCTCCCTCCCTTCTCTCCTCGCGGCGTGCCCCACCTCCGCCTCTCGACCCGAGCCGCATCTCCCAAACCCTACCCATATATTACTAAACCCACCCAGAGTCTCTCTGTCTCTCTCCACCCTCGTCTTCCCATTCCCGCCGCCGCGTCCCCCCAAACCCTAGCCGCCCGTCGCCTAGGCTCGCACCGATCCGATGGCGTCCGCCGATGACCAGGCCGCGGCCGCCGCGCTGCTGGGCGGCGACCCGGCGGCGTTCGATGCGCTGCTCTCCACGCTCATGTCGTCCTCCAACGCCGACCGCGCCGCCGCCGAGGCCGCCTTCCACCGACTCCGCTCCTCCCACCCGGAGCCCCTCGCGCTGCGCCTCGCGTCGTCGCTCTCCTCGCCGGCCACCCCCGCTGACCTCCGTGCCATGGCCGCCGTCCTCCTCCGCAAGCTCCTGTCCCCAACCCCATCCTCTGACTCGTCCAGCGCCGCGGCAGCCCCGCTCTGGCCGCACCTCTCCCCCGCCGGCCAGGCTGCGCTCAAGTCCCACCTTCTCTCCGCGCTCCAGTCCGATCCCCCCAAGCCCATCGCGAAGAAGGTCTGCGACGCCATATCCGAGCTCGCCGCGCTGCTCCTCCCGGAGAACGCGTGGGCCGAGCTGCTCCCATTCCTCTTCCGCGCAGCCTCGAGCCCCGAGGCGCCTAACCTGCAGGAGTCGGCGCTGCACATCTTCGCGCGCCTTGCTGATTACATCGCGGAATCGCTTCTCGACCATTTGATGACCATCCACAACCTGCTCGCCTCCGCCCTGGCGCACCCGACGTCTCCTGATGTGCGCATCGCCGCGCTGGGTGCCGCTGTTAACCTCGTTCAGTGCCTGGCCACCAACGCTGACCGAGACAAGATGCAGGATTTGCTGCCTGCGATGATGAGGGCGCTCACGGATTGCCTAAACTCTGGTCATGAGGCCTCTGCACAGGAGGCGCTGGAGCTGCTCGTGGAGCTGGCTGGTGCAGAGCCAAGGATCCTGCGGCGGCAGATTGCGGATGTGGTAGGTGCAATGCTGCAAATAGCTGAGGCAGCACAGCTGGAGGATGGGACAAGGCACCTAGCCGTGGAATTTGTTATTACTCTTGCTGAGGCAAGGGAGCGGGCACCAGGAATGATGCGGCGGCTACCACAGTTTGTTGGCAGGCTGTTTGCAGTGCTCATGCAGATGTTGCTTGACGTAGAGGATGACCCTGGTTGGCACTCTGCAGAAACAGAGGATGAAGACGCAGGTGAAGGGAACAACTATGGAGTGGCACAGGAGTGCCTTGACCGCCTTGCCATTGCAATCGGTGGAAATGCAATTGTGCCGATTGCATCTGAGCTGCTTCCACAATACCTTTCTGCTCCTGAGTGGCAGAAGCACCATGCTGCACTCATCACACTTGCACAGATTGCAGAAGGATGCGCTAAGGTTAGCTCGATAACTTGATTAATTATACTGGCATTTCGACTATGTATGCAATAAATTTAATACAAAATCTTGTTGAAAAGCTGGACTGCTGGAGGTATATTTAATGTTGCTGTGCTGAATAAGTAAAAGAAAAATATTCATGAACTAACATGTTGAATTAGGCAATAGAAAAATATTCATTTCATACAGAGGAAGTAACCAGCTCACATTCTAATTAGTTGCCTGTTATTGCTGGCAGGTTATGCTTAAAAATCTGGAGCAGGTGGTTTCGATGATATTGAATGGGTTCCAACATCCCCATCCTCATGTGCGGTGGGCTGCAATTAACGCCATTGGTCAGCTGTCTACGGATTTGGGTCCAGACTTGCAAGTTCATTACCACCAGAAGGTGCTGCCTGCATTGGCGAATGCCATGGATGATTTTCAGAATCCACGGGTGCAGGTAAGTGCTGAAATACCAGCATTAAACTTGATCTCACACCCTTTTTACTCACAATTCCTTATTTTATTTATAATAAATATGTATTCTTTTACTGCTTATTTGAAGTTATGTCAGCAGAGAACTAGGCGATTGTCTGCTGCTAAACATGGATTTAGAGATTTTTAGTGTGTTAAGTAAATACTGGACCAAAATATTATATGTAGATATGTTACACCCATGTAACAGACGTTCAACTCCATGTGAGCTTCTGGCTTTTAACAAGGCTCTTCAATAGATAAAATTAATTTAATTCTTTTTATGTGCTAGTTGGACTAAATTCACCATTTCTTTACCATTATGGAAATGGTGTAAAACAGTAACTTTGTATTCTTCAGATATTGCTGCTAGCCTGCTATCCTTGATTATGTTGATATTCATTTCGTGAATATCTATTTGTTTTGAATAATTTTTCATGTATAAGCAGACTGGATTTTGACTGCAGATATCATTTCATTTTTTACTGTGCAAGACCTACCTGTTCATAATGGTGAATCAATATGAATATATGATACAAACTATTATGCTTTAGATTTGCATGGTACATATATTAAGTTCGTGCAGCGTTCGAAAACTGGGCTTTTGAATCAGATGCTGCTTTGGTGTTTTGAATGCCTTGTGATATCATGTCTCTGCAATTCTTGATATCTGTGTTACCAGAAGTTTTGTGCGCCTATTTAATATTATGCATTTTATGAATATTGACTTGTGTCACTGTCCTTCTTGATAGGCACATGCTGCGTCAGCTATCTTAAATTTTAGTGAGAATTGCACACCCGAAATTTTGACTCCATACCTGGATGGAATTGTTAGCAAATTACTTGTTCTTCTTCAGGTATGTATTTACCTCCATTGCATATATTTCGGCTGCTTTAAGCTTATTTATTTGTATCGGTAGAAAATATGTTAAACTTCTCATGTTTATGTTTCAGAACGGTAAGCAAATGGTGCAAGAGGGAGCATTGACAGCTTTAGCATCAGTAGCCGATTCATCACAGGTAAGTAGGTAACTGTTCACGTGGAATTTAATAGCTAAATTCTTAGTTGTAACATTGTTTTTATGATTTCTAGTTAGTTGATCATAATGATTTCATTATGGTAAAATTTGATTTACTTTTCTTATAGGAGCACTTCAAGAAATACTATGATGCCGTTATGCCGTACCTGAAAGCTATTTTAATGAACGCAACCGACAAGTCTAATAGGATGCTCCGTGCAAAGTCCATGGAGTGTATAAGTCTGGTTGGAATGGCCGTGGGCAAAGAGAAGTTTAGGGATGATGCAAAGCAGGTTAGCATTTCCTTCCATTTATAGTTTGTTGCGAATAATTCACGCCTATTCTGTACATTGTTTAGGAGCAATACTTG
The DNA here is from genome assembly GCA_036346375.1 of Guadua angustifolia. Lineage (NCBI taxonomy): Eukaryota > Viridiplantae > Streptophyta > Magnoliopsida > Poales > Poaceae > Guadua > Guadua angustifolia. Next base: position 60,535 of record JAYEVE010001389.1, on the reverse strand, counting down.
GCAAACTTTTTTGGAACGCACATTTCTGCTATGCTTGAATTTTCATCACACATCACTGTTTGCGTTTCTGAATGAATTTTACTGTTCACTTTGTTTTCTTTTTAATGTATAAAAAACAGATAAAGTGATTTTTTATTTGTAGGGCAGTAGTTACTGAGGTTATCAGTTTTGCATCTGCTCACTTTTTGCATGTGCATTCCTTACATTGCCTTCTCTGTAGTGATCTTGGCGTATATTCAATCCTGGTATAGCCATGACTTTCACTTTTCATCCTGGTCGGATGCAGTTTTTCTTATTGAGAAATAATTTTTAATCTAACTGTTTATTGCTAGGTCATGGAAGTACTTATGGCTTTGCAAGGAACTCCAATGGAAAATGATGATCCAATAACCAGCTACATGTTGCAGGTGTGCTTGAAAGGCAGATAAATTAAGCGTAATAAACTATTAAGATTTCAAATTTGTATAACAATTGTTCTGCATGTGATAGGCTTGGGCCAGGCTATGCAAATGTCTTGGACAGGATTTCCTTCCTTACATGAGCGTTGTTATGCCACCGCTGCTTCAGTCTGCTCAGCTGAAGCCTGATGTCACAATCACTTCAGCTGAATCAGATGATGAAATAGAATCAGATGATGATAGGTTTGTGTTTCTATTCAATTGCAATGTTTATACACACAGTTAAAAGTTGCATCCGTAATACTGGAAACCATGACAGAGACTATTCCATTACAATTTCTCTATGCTCTGTTCACTCTTTTAGAAAAATAGTAACCATTTGTTTCCACCTTATGTTGAATACTACTTGCAAATTGGGGAGCTCCTTTTTACATAGTCTATGATCAAAGTTTTTTTTGGTGCAACTTGTGTATACCTGGTTAAATCCCCAGTATCCATAGTCTATGATAAGCTACTTCATGGTCATAAACTCATAATATGTATGTCTGAGTGTTTATTGAATGTTTTTTGTTTTTTTTTATATAAATATATTGTCATGATATCTTAATCATCCTTTTTCCCTATGAGGATGGTGCAGACATTGTTTACTTTAGCTGTGTATCAATTTTGTAATACCACACCTAACTTTTTATGTTTTTATACAGCATTGAAACAATCACCCTTGGTGACAAAAGAATAGGAATCCGAACTAGTGTGCTGGAAGAGAAAGCAACAGCATGCAACATGCTGTGCTGCTATGCTGATGAACTCAAGGAGGGGTTCTTCCCATGGATTGATCAGGTTTATTATCGCATTCAGTTATTCACCATGTGTCTAATTCCCTCAACTTCTGTTTACTAGCATATGTCATTGGTTACAAAATTCCATTTAGGTTGCTCCTACATTGGTTCCTCTACTTAAATTTTACTTCCATGAAGAAGTTAGGAGAGCTGCTGTTGCAGGTACTTTGATGTTGTACCAATTATTTGTCTTGAAGACTTGCATTTTATTAACTCTTTTCCAAAACTATACAGCTATGCCGGAACTACTACGTTCGGCAAAATTGGCTGTTGAGAAGGGGCAGGCTCAAGGACGTGATGAGTCATATGTTAAACAATTGTCCGACTACATAATTCCAGCTCTTGTTGAAGCGCTTCACAAGGTATATACAAAATCTTCTGTAGATTGATAATATCGATGATTTTGTTTTTGCTTCATGCTAACAGATGGGATTTCTTGCATCCACTGTACAGGAACCAGAAACAGAAATGTGCTCATCCATGTTGGATTCATTAAATGAGTGCATGCAGGTTTGTTCCTTTTTGTTGTCACAATATCTACTTCATAATTTTAGGTTGGCCTTTATCGAGATTAGTTTAGAAAGTCCCAATCTCAAATTTTAATGGGACATTTATGTCCTCAAAATTTGTGTACCCTATCCCCATGTTGTCAAATAAGTACTTGAATGTATTTTATCCACCAGAATGTTGGTGGTTCATAAATGAAATATAATAAATTATTCGGGGCAAGTTCTTGTAGCTAAAAATTTATGCAATGTAGATGCCAATGGAATGGCATGGGCCGCATGACATGATAATGCCTTCTGAGCATAGTAAGGCAGTGTAATGGTGTATACTATTACTTGGTGATCATGTGGGTTGTGGCACTCATGCATTGTTGAGAAAACAACTGATTGTAGGAGCATATATCTGTTGCTTTTTCCAGCAGAAAATTTAGCATTTAGCAGTTCGTTGAAGTCTTGAAGATGAAATTTGTTCAGTTGGACGAATTATATATGGCCTAGATTGTTCATCTGTGTTTTTGTTCAGAATATTGTTAGGTCCTAAATTCTAATGAGCAGATAGTTAAGTTGCAATCAGCCAATCATTAGGGACATCCACCATGATGTTAGGGTCTGTTTGGACTTGCTCTGTCAGGCAAAAGTTTTGTAATTTTGCTAAGTGGTTAGTTGTTTATTTTGGTCTTATGGTCTAAATGCTAGCTTTTGGATGCTAAGAAGATTAGACGAGTGAGGAAAACTTTGCAATGTTTGGGAACCAAAATTTCATCCTGTCTTGGTAATGTTGAGGAACAGTGGGAAAGTCACACTGCTCCATGTTATTTGACTGGCAGAAAATTCACACCACCTCAGTCCTCATTGTTTCACAAATTACTTCTCAATATATTATGGCGGAATTTGTTGCTATAAATGTTGGTAACACCATCTAAGTTGTTTTTTCCCCATAATAAACAAACACCTTACTACAAGACAATTATCCTCTTATAGTATAAAGTATGCAGGAGTCAGTGCTGCATGAAAAGCTAGATTGCTTATTTTCCTTTTTGATTAAGCTGGCAGTAGGCTTTTCGTTGATGCCAGATTGATTTGGCCTGTTACTTTTTGCACTTCGATTGTTTTTTTATTGACGCAAAGAAATTTGTTAAATAAATCAATCAATTAAGCAAACACTAGAGTGATGGTCTATAATGTTTTATTCAACCATCTACTCTTCATGACGTACTTCTTAACTATTTCTTAATGTCAAAAGTGTTTGCCTTTTATTGGATTCCTCAAATGTTATTTTCATTGAGCAGCTTTCTGGCCGCCTCCTTGATGAAAACCAAGTAAGAGCTATTTCGGATGAGATTAAGAATGTTATTATAGCCAGTGCAACCAGGAAAAGAGAAAGGTCAGAGAGAACAAAAGCAGAAGATTTTGATGCTGATGAAGGTGAACTACTCAAAGAAGAGAATGAACAGGAGGAGGAAGTGTTTGATCAGGTCTGTGCGTCTTGACATGATGATGATACCCATTGGGGCATACCTGTTTTCTGGAAGTTTATTTTGATTCAATAGCATTTTCTATTTTTAACTTCCAGGTTGGTGAGTGCCTTGGAACTTTGATTAAAACCTTCAAAGCTTCTTTCTTGCCGTTCTTTGATGAGCTCTCTGTGTATGTTACACCGATGTTGGTAAGTCAACTGAATCCTTTTTTTTTGGTCTGTGTTTGGAGTTGATTTGCTATGCGGATTCCTTGTTAGTTCTCCCTTTATCTTAATTTGCTCATAGAATGCACATTGTCAAAAGGTTGTGATAGCTAGATTTGCACCCTTTGACATGATTTTTCTTTTCTTTTTTGGTATCAATTATCCATTCCTTAGATAAATTACTAACTTGTTTTATTATATTAAAACAACATATAACGATGCAATCTTTTGTTGATAGGTTTTGCATATTCCTGACTGGCTTCCATTTTTCTTCTATTTTTCATGGTTTCAGGAAAAGAATTGTTGAATATAATTGCTTACATGTCTTAATTTGACTTCTTTATGTATGAAAACTTTCAAACTGTGACACCAAGTAATAAAGTATGTGAAATATTGTTAGCTTGGATAAAAATGATTACCTGAAAGCAAACTTGCAGTTAGTGCCTGGCTCTACATAGACATTTCATTATTTACATATTACCATTAGTGTGTTGTACTAGGCCTGCTTCTGTCGAGTTGTGCCCATTATTTCTTTGTTTCCAATTTAATTCATTAATCTTTGTACTGCATCTTTACTTTGCAGGGAAAAGATAAGACAGCTGAGGAGAGAAGGATAGCTATTTGTGTTTTTGATGATATTGCAGAGCAGTGCCGTGAATCAGCTCTGAAGTATGTTCCTTCAAACTAGTTGTTTGGAAGCTGGGCTTGTAGTTATATCTGGAATACTGAATCCTGTCTTCTCCCTGTGCAGGTATTATGATACATACCTTCCTTTCCTGTTGGAAGCATCCAATGATGAGAGTTCAGATGTTCGGCAGGTCCGTATTTATGTTCTCATGTTCCCATAATTGGTCATGATATTGTGATATTAGTCAAACAGGACACTGATGTATTGGCAAATCCTTTCTCGTTTTAGGCTGCTGTCTATGGTGTGGGTGTATGTGCTGAGTTTGGCGGTCATGTTTTTCGCCCTCTAGTTGGAGGTTAGTTCTCAATCTCGTGAGGATACAACACGTTTTAATACTTCTCCATGCATTTTCAGAGCCAATCCAATAATCTAATTCTTTCAAATTCAGAGGCCATGTCAAAGCTGAACAATGTTATCAGACATCCTGAAGCACAGCATCCAGACAACATTATGGCATATGACAACGCTGTTTCAGCGCTTGGAAAAATATGTCAATTCCATCGTGATAGTATTGATGCAGCTCAGGTATATGCTTAAAATCTCACTTTCAGTTTCTCATAATTCAACCAACATTATGAGGCTGTCTTCTTTTTTTGTGATTTCTAATTTCATGCACTTTATGCACATTAACATATGTGCTGTCAAGTGAATGCAAGAGAAAATTACTCCTTGCTTCATTGTTGAACTGAGGGAAAGAAGGAATCCTGATAGGGAAACATGTTTTGTATAAAATGAGTAGGATATGATAATTTTAACTGGAGTATGATATGTCGTACAAGTATTACAACTTAGCATCACAATGTTGTGGGCCTTGACGGCCTCGATAACGTCTTCTATCGGAAGAGGAAGCTAGCTCGCGTGCAGGATCATCTTGTGCAGCAAGGATAAGGCAGCAGATTTGATTTTATCTCCTTAGTTAAGGCAGTAGATTAGTTGTTTCCTTCTTGTTATTTTGTTTCCTTCTTTAGTTATTTGCTTCCATCTATTGTAAGGCTTCATCCCCTATATATACTGCAGAAAACCAATGAAAAGGCATGCTTGAATTTGCCACCAAATTGATCTCTTAGGCGGTGCCTTCCGATTAACAAGGCTGGCAGCTCCGTTAGCTTCCACCTCCATCGATCGCTGCAACGGCGTCGACGTCCACCACCTCATGGCCAGGTCTAAGGCCCGGCACTCGTCTCTATAACCAAGCACACAATTGCAGAACTGGACAGTTCCTGCTGAAAATATGCTTGCCCAAAACCATTAAGAAACTAGCCAGACTCTGTTTGAAAATATTTACAATTTTTATTTTCAAAAAGAAATTATTTTGTTGCCACGAGTTCTTGTTTGCCAACTTGTTACCATCCTATGTTTTGTTTCCCAAAAGAACAAAAAAAGAATCTAATTGTAGAGTAATAAGTTCAAAAACGCAGCTTGTAGCCAGCAGTAGCTGTGCATACTAGATTGAATCTGAACCTTGGTTGCAGCTTCCCTAACATTGCCTGGAGATATTAACTGAATCTATTCATGCTTCTCAGGTCATTCCAGCCTGGCTTGGTTGCTTGCCTATAAAAGATGACAAGATTGAAGCAAAAGTTGTACATGATCAACTTTGTTCAATGGTAGAGAGGTATCTGCTTGGCAACATGTCAATACTGGTGCTTTTTTTTTGCAGTTTACAATAACCAGTTTTTCTATGTAGGTCGGATGCAGAAATTCTTGGACCCCATAGTCAATATCTTCCTAAAATTGTTTCAATTTTTGCTGAGGTAATTTCTGATTTGCAGAAATGCTCGGTTATGGGATGATGTAATTTTGCTGAAAGGAAACAGTAACAGCAAAAATGGTTTCTGTACACCTAGTTGGTGTGAACTATTTTTGTTTGATTGATTTTTGGACAAAGTCCTTGAGCTATTCAGGTGGTAGTGGCAGACTGTTAGTTCTAGCAGCAGTAGCAGATCTTGATCTCTGATCTTTCAGATTAAATTAATTTTTACTTCCCCATAATGTCATTCGTTTTATTTGGCTCAGATATTTTGGATAGGCTTGTAAATTATTCTTTAATTTGGATTTTCTGTGTAGGTGCTGTGCAATGGAACGGAACTTGCTACAGATGAAACAAGCAGCCGGATAATTAATCTTCTAAGGCGTTTCCAGCAGACTTTGCCACCTGATTTTCTTGCCTCGACATTTTCCAATTTGCAACCACAGCAGAAGCTTCTGCTACAGTCTATCTTATCCACATAGTTTTGTGTGTGTGTGTTGCTGCTGCAAGGTCCAGGCCTGCTTTTCTTTTTGATATATTTCATCATTGTTACTGTCAACCAATTCTTTGTGTTGAATCATTTGTGGGTGAGTTCATTTGTGAATACATTGCTCGCTTCAAGGAATTGGAAGGTTGCCATTTTCAAATGGTTTTGTTGTAGAGTGTGTATATTTTCTTGTATTCAAATATGATTTTGGGACGTGTTGCATCAGAGGTGTAAGGAAAATGGTGGAAGTCGGTTGAGTTGAACAGATGATGCCTCAGTTTTGGTTATGAGATTATTATATTTTTGTGTGTTGTTTGCCTTTTGTTTTGCTTTGTTTCTCGTTCTCTACATAATGCTCTGGTCAGTTGATGATTAATAATACTCTTCATGCTATTTGAACGTGCTTTTTGATTAATTGCACTGTTAATGCTTAAGCGATTGAGAAGATTCCAGGTTGCCCAGTCGATACTATCATGTAACCATGTAAGGGTCCTAAAATCAGAATCATAAACAATCAGGCAGAATCATAAACAATCAGGCTGATTCTAGAATTCGAGTCTTATAATACAGCTTATACATATACATTATAATATATTTCATATGTGCTTTTGGTTCCAGTTTTTGGAGAATCAGTTTCTTTATAACTATAATTTAGAATCAACTTTTAAGAATCTAAAGCTGAAACAAACAGACCCTAAGTACGCAGGTATGCGATCAGCTTTGTGCTAACGCTAAACATCTGGTGCATTATCTGCATCTTCACTGTTGTCGTGTGAAATCAATGGCTGGCCGCATGACATATTACTACGTATGCCGTCACTAGCTTCTACAAGCTCTACCGTTCCACTTCCTTGCGTTGATATATACAGGATTGCACGTTGCACCACGGTGTCTTCGTTTATCACCTTCTACAACTGGCATCACGAGTTCTGTGGTCGAACTAAAGATTCGCGATATCTGGGAAGCTAGACTGGTCCCAAAGTCCCAACAAAATAAAGTTGTTCTAACGACCTGTCATTTGTTGAGATGCTAATCCAATCCTTTGTCGCTTACCTGAGGAGGGCGCTGTTCTGTTTGGGTATGTCCGAGACGGTCCTTGTTTCTAGTTTGTCTTGGCAAACCAGAAGCAAATTGTAGATGCGTGCGTCAACACACATGAATCAACTAAAACAAATATTCAAGGTACCTTAAAGGTAATCTTGCCGCATCAAGATTTGACATCAGAAATTGAATTTGAATTGATCAGACGAGGATTAGCTCCCAAAACACGATTGAAATGTTTCCATCATCTCCCAAGTCCATGGCAGCTCCCAGCACAGGACAAATCTGAAACGAACTTGGAACAAGAGATGCGAAGATGCTCCTTCTTGGCTTCCCTGCTGCCCAAAAAGTGATCTTTTGTCTTGTTTGGGGCAGATAGTCTACCAAGCTCGACAAGAAACTGCACTTTGACAGCGACAGAGAAGGCATCTACTCTGATACAAAACAAAGGTTCATTAGGAAGAACCTCTTGGAGTCATCTTTGAGCATAAAACAATTGCGCAATACGGGTGCTCTAGCAGTCTAGCGGCAGCCTACTGCCCGATCAACAGGCGTACATGTAAAATGGCAGCATGACAAGTTACAATTTGACAAACCTCACCTTTTTGCTTGAAGAGGTTGGCGCGCCTTTAAAATTGAGGGGTT
>JAYEVE010001389.1:0-47500 GCA_036346375.1 Guadua angustifolia | reverse complement strand
TACTCCAAAGTGAGTTCCACAAAAAAAATTTGTTAAAGCCCACCCTTTATGGCATAATTTATTTATATATTCCTTTTAAATATGGAAAATGGTATGTACCAAAAAAATAAAGGGTCTAATGAAAATTTTTCAACTATATTGCATTGGAGTATCTTAAAATTATTATTGGAGTATACTGAAAGTGATAAAGGAGTATAAAGTGTTCATTTAAGTGGTATATTAGAGGTGGGAGTATGTACTCCCGGGAGTATGAAAAATGCTTCATATATATATATATATATATATATATATATTGCGCGCATGCGATTAGAGATAAGTAATTATGGTTAAGCGGCCAGGGTGTTTAGCTGTATAAAAGCAGTTGGCGGCGGATGCACAAAAGCCGAGCAAGGACCTAAAGAGGAACCTCGGCGTAGGCGCAGAATCTGGTGGCTGTGAGGCAGCAGCGGTTCCGTACTTCCGTGCGGCTGGGAGTCCGTGAGACGACGGCTTCATCCGCGACTGGAGACAGTGCAGCGGTGCCGAAAAGGAGGAGACGGTGGTTGAGGATTCAAATTTCGTTTTTGCATAAAATCTTGTCTGGGATTGAAATTTGAAATTTCAACGAAATCTCGGTGTTTCAAAAAAGTATCGTACGAAATTCAAAAACCAAAATTCAAATCCGGTTTGTTTGCTATCAAGAAAAAGTGAAATTCGGCGAAAAATCCCGAAATTTCAGCTGTTTTGCACAAACTGAAAAGTAGTTCAAACGACGACAAAAAATTTTAAAATTTTTCTCAAGAGTCCTGACACATTGATAATATTTTCATAAAAATTTTAGATAATTATGAATCTTGTGGAATTGTTAAAAATTTAAGCATTGCTATTATCCTAATAAAATGCTGACCGACAGTTTTGAACTGAATGAAAAATGGGACGCATGTTAGAAATATTTTAAAAAAATTAGCATGATTATGATATATGAATAATCTTTTTATAAAATTTTCAAGCATTGGTGAAACTCGAGGAATTTTTAAAAATTTGGATAGCGATGATGTCTGGATGAAAAATGGTTGAAAGTACGATAGAAATTTTTGAAATTTTTATTGGATGGTTGTGATGCATCATTAACCTTGCCTTAAATTTTTTAGATAATTATCAATGTGTGAAGTTTCGGAGATTGGGAGTTACAATTAGAAACAATCAATGTATATTTGCATGATAATTAATAGGCATGAAATAAAATCGATACATATAACAATTCATCACATATATATTTGCATCATAATAAAATGAATGTATATTTGTATCACATACCTATGAGTAGTAGTACGCCTATGGTGTAAACTCTACATCCGCGTTATTGACAATGATCTCGTGATACTCCCTCTCGTGTTGTTGGTTATATTCTTCCCAGATCATGTCCCACGTTAGCCAGGCAGACTTCCAATGTCCGCAATGAGCCATTCAGACGCTATAATTCTCTGACTGGTGAAGGTATTTGACACTGATAGATGAGTACGTGCGTATGAATCAGCGTATGGATCAGTGTAATCAAACGACCAAGAGATGCTTTCTTGTGTCAATTTGGACCGATTGAATATTTTGCTGAGAGTGGACTGGACCGAGGTCCTCGCTGCACCGCTTCCAAACCCTGAACCTGGGGTCAAATCTTGACTTCTGAGGTAAGCCTCTTCTTTGGAGGCCCTTATGGCCATCTTAAACTGCTCCTACTCGGTACGGTACTCCGTGGTCATGGTAGTCCACTTGTCACAAGCCTCCTCCTTACGGAGGTGCACTGCCTCTTTCTCCTTCTTCTTCCCTCACATCTACGGAGATCCATGAGCATGGCCTTCCTAACCACTTTAGACACACCGGAGCAGGCCTTAACAAAGAAGTTCGTGATTGTGTTCAACTATTCATAACTTCATGTTCTTGCAATTTGCAATACCAACAGATTCATGAACGAAATAAGGACCATTACCAAAGTCTTTCTCATTCCTTAACAGAGAAGTATGCAGAAAATAAATCAACTTTTGGTTATAGAACCGAAACTTACTCACTGACGAAAAATTTTTGGCCCAAAATTTCACTTTTGGAACCCGAAATTTCGCTTAAAATGGGTGAAATTTCGCTCCCTTGCACCGAGAATTCCCTCCTGTTGAAAGAATGCGACTGGACTTGGCCAAATTGGAGACAACAGGCGATGTCTGTGATTGAAAAACCAAAGAACCAGAGAGGAAAGTTAGAATGGCTGTGCTCATGATGAGTCTGTGAAACAGAAACCAATGAGGAGGGGGCTTTAAAGCCGGTGTGTTTTACATGTATAAAACAACTTAGTTCTTAATCTTAAAAGATACCAGCAGCTCTAGCTCAGTGGTAATTTCAAATCTAGCAAAGACAAGGTCTTGGGTTCAAGTCATAGTCAAGGCGTTTTTCTGTAACTTTTTTTTGCATAGTTCAAAGTATGCAAAAATTATAAAAAATTGTGGATAGTTGGAAAGCATTGATGATATTCTCATAAAATTTTGAGATTATGATTAACCATAACAAATTCCCAAAAAATATGGAAGTGTTACTTCACAGTAGTTTTTTTTGCATAGTTACGGGCACGCAAAAATTATGAAAAAAATTTTAGATAGTTGGAAAGCATGATGATGTTCTCATAAAATTTTGAAATCATGATCAACCATAAAAAATTCTCAAAAAATATGAATGTGGTACTTCACAGTTTTCGAACTTCACAGCGCATGCTTGTACCGTATACAATTTTTGATTGAGCAATCAAAACAGGTTTAAATTTTTTAAAACTTTTACACAAGGGTTATGAGGGAATTATTAAGCTCTAGTAAAAATTTTAGGTCATGACAAAATTTTGACATAGTTACTACCTCATGTATGCTAATTTTGTTTTTCATTTTTAAAACATAATAAATGAACTTAAAATATTTTAAAATTTTTTTTGTACAATACCGAATATCTTAAGATGGTACCATAAATTTTTCATAGCATAAAAATCTTCCTCAATTTTATAAATTTCCGACAATGTTTCTACCAAAATTTTAAAATATCTCAAAAATTATTTTTTTCGACAAATTATCATTGAAGATCACTTTCTTATAGGTTATTGATGTCATTCCAGTCAAATCCGGCCAAAAAAAAGCAAAATCTGAATCATTTTGGCGAAATTTCGGCTATTTTGGGCAAATTCTTGCCTAAAAAAATGAAATCACTGTAGCAATTTCAAATTTTTCCATTTTTTTTGGTATTCAGCCGGTAGTTTGAAACATGTGGGGCCCAAAATCCAAGATTTCGGCAAAATTTCGCCGAAATTTGAATCCTTGTTGGTGGCAACCGTGGCTACAGCATTGAAGGCTCAGCTGATGTGAGACGATGGGTTAGTTCATTCTGAGGCTGCACAATAAAGAAAATAGAGAAGAAAAAGGAGAAATAAAAGGGGAAATTTTTTTGAGAGATTATTTTAGGAATGTGTTTTAATGTAAAGGGATCCTGATACGTGATCTGTATTCCTAATTTTAAGTAATAAATCAGAATTCTGATCTACTAGTTCTTATTCTTCATGTTTTTATATAATTGCTTTCTATTTTGCTTGTTTAATTCAGTTTCTTCCATGATCTTGCATCTATTATCCTAGATTGATTTTTTTAGTTTGATCACTATTTTATTAATTTTTAGAACTAATAAAAACAGAAAAAATAGATTTATGTTTAATTTCTTCCATGATCTTGCATCTAGTATCCTAGATTGACTTAGTGTGGCTTGATCCTCTAGTGACTAACAAATGCAAGTTTATAGACGTACAAAATAAAAGAACTGTTCATCAAACCATAACTGCCGTCTCTTTTGTTGCAGAGATTACAGAAAGCTTTTGCCATCAATGGTTCTTTAATCTTTAGCTTTTACCAGCTAAAAACTGTTGCAAATAAGGTGATGAGGATCGTTATTTTGAATCTAATCGGATATGCTCAAATAGGATTGCATTGTAGGATCGATTCATAGAATCTAAGATCCTATCTGATTGTACCAAATATGCATTTCTCTAAATTTACTATGTATTTCAATGGTGATATCCTTTTGAAATTGTACTTTAAAGAACTTTATTTAATAAAATATAGTGTAAATGAAAATATATTGTTTTTATACAAATAAAAATATATATCAATGTATCGAAGGTGAAATTTTACGATTGGAAGGACATATCTAGTTATTATTTATGTTTAATTACTAGGATCGGTAGAATCGATCATATACAAACTTTGATCATGATTCTACAAAAAATTTTTATAATCGTAGGAATATTAAGATTCTACCAAATTAAGATCCTATGTAGGATCGAATTGGTCTGCTAAATCTAAGATCGTAAAATCTTACGATTCTAAGACTCGAACTGAGATTTTGACGGCCTTAGTAACACATCTCAAAGGTAACTAAAAGATGCTAAAATTTTTAATTTTTTCTTCGGGTGTAAAATCATAGCGCTAACACCCCAATTGCAGCTTCCCTGAATTCTTCAGGTACATAATTTGTGATCTTAAGTGAAAAAGCAACTCACTGTTAGCTCCCAAATGAGATTCGTATCACTTATGTGGAATACGAACTTACTTGTGTTCTCTTGAGTAATGCGAAAAACAGTTCGGGGGCGGCTGCTGTGTATGATTTCCATATATCTGCAGAAAAGGTGCTCTATAAAATTTAAGGGTACCCAAAATTGACTAGCAAAGGACGATTACATCGTCCAATTAAGGAGATTTTCTTCTTGGAGTGAAGGAGAAAGACTTGGCTGATGGCGAAATTGTCAAGTGACCTGGTAAATAAAGCTCAAGTGTGCGGGGTTGATGAAAAGTTCATGTTTAGCCGCTTGTATCGTAATTGCTTGTCATCATTCTCTCAAACCCTGCCATGTGGCAGGCTGTCACGCAGCAACGACTAGATGATTAACCAGAAATTATGGAAGACCCGGTCCAATCAGTGGCCTAAAAAGTTTTTAGTTAAGCTACTGCATGTTGGTGACGAAGACTGAAGACCAAGTAAATCATTAGGAGAGGTAGACTCCTTGACTCTAATGCTCCAAGTTTAGTGTCGCTATGGTATTAATTAAGGTAGCAGCATTTTCTCGCTAAACTTTCTATGGCTTAATTCCTATCTACATGGAGGTACAGTTTAGGAGAAATTGACAAGACTTAAAGTCCATCATATTAATTCAAAGTAAAATGGATATCTCTCATACGATACGGTAATGCTAAATTTATTACAGATAATTGTGCAAACATATTGGATAAGTTTATGTAATCAATGAAGAATAACTATTTCGTGCTTTTGTTATACTCCTAAGTAACAACCAAAATAACAGAAAATACAAAAGGCCAAATATAGTGGTGATGGACTAAAAGTACAAACATCTCAAAAAAAAAATTTGGCGAGGAAAAGAGAGCTATATTGATTACTCAAAAATATCATTACAATCATGAGCAATAAGACACTCATCATAAGGAAATCGTGACCTTCACATTGCAAAGTGCTTTGTATGCTTTGCTAGATGTGTCAACTCATGAGATACAATATTTTGCTCTTTTCTCACATGTTTCATCACCACAAACTGAGGAAAATGATGAGCCTCTTCCAGCACCTCTGGGATCAGAATGATGTTTTGATCTTTGATCCTTTGTTGTTTTCAACAACTGAACCATTACAGAATAATCAGATTATACAATAGTTGGTTTCTGAATCCATTCCACCGTCAAAGAGAGGCCCATCAAACATGCTTGAGCTTTAACTTTCTCGGCATCAGCTCCTTCAAGAATAATTTACCATGATGACAGCAATACCTTGCTCTCTTGATCTCATATGATGGTATCCATCCCCGCATCACGCGAAGATGAAGAAAAGCTCCATTAACATTCAATTTTTGACAGTCATCTGGGGTTTAACCTAGCAGTAATTGCTATTATTTGTTACCTCCTTCTGGAGACAAACTGGTGACGCGAATAGAGGTTTCTGTCCTTTCTGATCAGTAGTGCTGGACAGTAAGCAGTTCATGAAACAGAACAAATTAATTGAAAAGACAAAAATATTACCTTTGCCTGATTAACAGCTCACTGACAATACATGAAACAGATCAAATTGAAAAGACAAAATTAAAGATTCCAACAAGGTGCCTTATCTTCGAACATGCATATACTTCAATTATCATGGATGCATAGTAACATACACACATGCAATGATCATAACTGATAAGTAGTCCATGATTGACCAACCCTGAAAGTAACCCCACAGGCACCACCAATACATTCCTCCTGAGTCCTGACTGAAAACCAAGTCATGCACTGCATGCCCTCAAATCCTCTATAAATCATCCTCTTGTGCCAAATGCAGACCACCAAGCTAGCAGAGCAGACACTTGACAGACACCTGTCTCCTCTCTCTCCCCTACCTCTCCAGCCATCAAAAGCCAAGCACAAGCAAGCTCACATGGAGCTCCACTTCCAAGTGCAACCCCCAGTGCTCCAGGCCCAGGACTACTGGTACTACTACCAGCAAGAAGCCGCCGCCCAGGCCAAGCCCACCAAGCCGCGTGGCAGGAAGAAGGGCAGCAGAAACCACAGCAAGTTCGTCGGCGTGCGGCAGCGGCCGTCGGGCCGATGGGTGGCCGAGATCAAGGACACCACACAGAAGATCCGCATGTGGCTCGGCACCTTCGAGACCGCCGAGGCCGCCGGGCGCGCCTACGATGAGGCCGCCCGCCTCCTCCGCGGCGCCGAAGCCCGCACCAACTTCTTGCCACCCATCTCCCCGGACTGCCCCCTCGCCGTCCGCATCCGCGGGCTCCTCAAACACAAGAAGCTCAAGAAGGCCAAGTCGGCCGCAGTGTCCACGACGAGCTCCGGCTCCTCGAAGCACGAGTCCTCGACGCCGGCCACTCCCGTCACAACCACCACAAGTAATAGCGATAGCCATAGCAAAAGTAATAGCATGAATGATACTTGCGGTGTCTCTAGCAGCAGCAGCAGCAGCACGGTCAGCTGTGACGAAGCCATGAAGCAAGGTGGCAGCGCAATGGACGTCAGCGAGGTGTACAGGCCAGACTTCTCCCCTGTGGGAGCCCATGAGTTCGATTCTTGGATGTTTGACTCGGCGTTCGTCCAATTCCCAGCGCTGCACGGCTTCGCCGCCATCGACGGCTGCACGCCACCAGCGGCATCGCCAGAGGAGACCAGCGCCTCGGCGCCAGCCGAGATGGCGGAGTTCGAGCGGATAAAGGTGGAGCGTCGGATCTCGGCGTCGCTGTACGCCATGAACGGCCTGCAAGAGTACTTCGACAGGGTATTCGACGCATCCGCCTGCGACCCACTCTGGGACCTCTCGCCGCTGTGCCACTAGTTTCGCTTCGCTCCTGCCGCCGCCGTCGGTCGGCACGTGTACGCACGTCTCTTCATCGTTCTTTCTCTTTTGCCTCAAGAAAAGATTAGCGCCTCTATGCGTTCCCAAAATACTAAAATTAATGCACAGATCTGATGCACTACGTTCATGTTACCTTATGTAAAACCAAGTTCAGCTGTAGTGTAGTTCACATGTTCAATTCTTCATATTTAACTAGGATCGGAAAATGGCAAGTTCTCCTGTTTCCATGAGCACCAATGTGGATTGTCGATTAAAATTGGTGTATTGCTCAAAACCCTGTGCAATCCTCTTATGCAACGGCTCATAGCTGTAAAATCGTCTTGGATTGGTATATGATCAAAGGAGCAACATTGAAATATGTTGCCGCCAAAACAAAACAAAAAAGAGGGTATATTTGAAAGGCTTTTCTTATCGAAATTTTGCTGAGTTCTTCGTTCCAAACTTTCCAAAGGTGGCCAGATTATTTAGGCAGTTGCTGAACTTCTCGTCACTTTTCACCTCCAAGTTCCAACAGGGGATGGAAGAACTGATATATTTATCAGGCCGGTCCAAAAGTCCTACTTAGCAGAGTTATTGGTTGGTTGCAACTCATCAATACCATTTTGGTACCGTTCAGTACGATCGATATGTACTATTTCACTACATAAGATGATAAAGAGCAGCCTTGTATATACCAACTATACCGGTTCGATACTGGTCAATATCGACCATACCAATATGATACCAGACAATATCAGTCATATTGGCATAATTTATAATATTATTTATTGAACTCATTGAACTATATGTTATATTTAATCCTACTATTATGTATTTAGAGTAATATTATAAGTGAAAATTGGTATGCACATAATTAAACATATATATAAATACTTATATAGATACATTATTATATAAAACTCTAGAACAGTAAACTAGTGTAAGTCCGTATCGAAATATAACATTTCAATATCCAAACCGGCATGCTGTGACAAGAATGGGTTGAGCACTTGCTCCACAAGAGCAGAAAAAAATTGCTACTGCTTACGACACTGGCACAAACAAACGCGCATGTCAGGACAATAAGAGAGAGAGAGAGAGAGAGCTTTTTAAAGTGCAGTGGGTACTCCGCGATAAGCCACTGAACTCCGGGACAAGTTCAGTTATATTCGGGGATCGGGAATGAAGGCAACAGTAGCAGGTGGGTGTGCTCAGCTACTTGTAAAGTTGTTCGTAGGAGTT
This sequence comes from Guadua angustifolia, assembly GCA_036346375.1. NCBI lineage: Eukaryota > Viridiplantae > Streptophyta > Magnoliopsida > Poales > Poaceae > Guadua > Guadua angustifolia. The sequence continues at coordinate 38,881 of JAYEVE010001389.1, read as the reverse complement.
GGATGAAGTGGCATCGGGAGTTTGAGATGCGCAGGGTGCTTGCCTGCTTTGATAAGTCAGAACTCCGTAGGCAACGTGACAAAGGAACAGTCGCTGCAACCACGGCAAGTTGGTGCGGTGCCGGCACGTATAAAAAACCAGCGCGGGAAACTGCCGGATTCTGGCCGAGTTTAGCACTGTTTTGCAGCCCAACGGAGCCGATGTGCGGTTTGAGTTTCTGGGTTAGACCGGACCAAAGTACGCTTGCAGATTGCGTTGTGTAGCCGGCCCAAGTCGCGCAGTGTTTTCGACGGTTAGTTGGACTGGAGTGGGTCCGCTTCGCAATTGAAGTTTCGCGGCCCGCAGCTGACGCGGTTGGTAGACTGGCGACTGACTGATCGTGGCCTCTGTGAAGCCGAGATTTCAAATTTGTTTTCAGTTTATATCTTGTCACCCTTTGAAATCTAAAATTTTAATTGATAATTCAAAATTTCAGATGAAAGCCAAACAAAATTTAAAAAAATACTGAAATGTCGAAGGAAAATGACGAGATCTCGGCAATTTTGACACCGCTATAAAGTGGACGGAGTCGATGCAGATGCTGGATCTGGACGCGAACGAGGACAAGGACATGGATAAAGACGAGCGAGGATAAACCGAAGGAGTCGGCTCGGCACACATGAGGAGGAGCGCGGCGAGGGGGAGCTCGACGTGAGGGTGAGCGCTTGGAGGAGGGGCGGCGCCGCTCAGCCGAGGGCGAGGGATCTGGCGATGAGAATGGGGATGGTGAAAGTTAAAAAAATAAAATCCGATTGAATACCAAACACAGGGGGTTCAAAAAAAAAATTAGATAGGCTAGGATTTGATCCCCGAACTCACACAGGTGACATGGGCGTCATACCAAGTTACCAACCGAGCCAATATTGGTTTGGCATGGGCGTTTTAACAACCAAGTCAACATTGGATACCGTGTAAAACAACTTATGAGTATTTTGATCAGGTTTTTTTATCTCGCTGCCCACTAAAATCTACGAGATCTTCGCAAGATTTTGAATGCAGCTGGAAGCTTGTACTATTACTTGCCTTGCCAATCATTTGCACGGAGCGGCCGGCATGCACCAGCAGGTGGCGGAAGCTGCCGCTGCACGGGCCACGCAAGGAGCGCGTGGGCATGGGCATGGCCGTAGCCCGTAGCGCGGCACGGCACGACCGCGCCACCGAAACCACGAAACGCGCGTACGTACGTACTCGAGGATTTCCAGCGACGGACGTCGTGCGCACAAGCAACCGCCAAGTGTCAGAGCAGGGCGAGCGGTTGGCACGCACGGCGGGCTGAACTCTGAAGGCAGGTTGGCAATCTGCGCGACCCGAAGCCTCGAACGGACGTACGATCGGCACGCATGGCTCAATCATCATTACTGTGTAACTCCGATAGTTTGTGTCAGCCGCTAGATCTACTCGCCCAGAAGGTGGCTGTTGGCATAGTGCCATCACAAAACGTTACGGGATGCCCTCACATTTAACGATGTCTGCCGAGTTCCAGGTGGGTCTCAGGGTGTCCGTGTGACGGTGCATGTGAGCAGATGGGCAGTGACGGAACTGCATTACCCTGAGCAGGTGCCGGCGACTCGATGACTCGATCCTTCGTCATAATACACTGTTTCATCGATCACCTTAGAAGAGAAATATCAAGAAATGAAAATCACAGGCCCAGTGAACGCATTATTTTCCAGAAGAAAAACACGCCACGCACTCCACTCCATCCACTCCAGTAGTCGGAGGCCGAGTCAAAAGGCAGGAAAAGGCTCTTCTTCCTCGCGTCGCCTCCGCCGCCGGCGGAGGGGGGAGTTACCTCTGCTCCGCGGGTCCTCGAGTGGTTGCGGTTGAAGCGCCTAGTCGCGGCTGGAGTCGCCGCTTGTGGCGGCGTGTCGCAGTGATGCCGTCACCTTCGGTGATGATTTCTCGTCAAGCCACGCCAATCCGCCGCCGCGTCGGTGCCCTATTTCATGGCGTTGCCGAGTTGTGCTCTTCGGGTGGATCCGGCATGGCGGGATTAAATCAGATCGCTGATCCTGGGGTATTTTCGGTATGTCTAGATAATTTCTCGACCCCACGGGTCAATGTTTTTCTTCCTTCCGCTGTCCCCACTGGAGTGGATCCACAAGGCAGTGAGACTCGGGTTGATTCTATGGTAAACCGCGATCTGACTCAGCGAGATGAAGAGTTTGAGATTGAGGATTTTTTTGGTCAGCTCTGGGCTATTCCTTCGCCACCAGAAAATTCTAGGGTTCCATCTCGCGGTGAGGCGATTTTCTGGGTGCGGAAGGATCTAGTTCGTAAGAGAAAATTCCTGTTGAGTGATTGCTTTCCAGTGAGAAGATCTGATCGTATTTTATCATCTCTAGTCCAATTCAGTTTTTCCAGAGAGCTTTGTCCTTTGAATCCGAAGGAGACTATTGCTGAAGTGGTGAAGAAAGGAAGAATGGCGGAAGGTCAGGAAGGTGGTCACTGGGTGTGGCAATCGGATCCACGTCCGCCGCGCCTGCCTCGTTACCAGCATCCTCTCCCGCAACATCAACAGTCCAGCGTCCTCCTGGTACACAGCAGTTTCGTCCGCCTCGCCCCTAGATGAATCAGCAATCTCGTTTTCATGTTGGGCAATTGCCACATGAGGCGAGAGTGCCTCATCTCCAGCAACAACAGAAGGCGCACCCACAGCAACAGCCGATGAAATTGCATCAGCAGCAGGGGAGGAGGCCTTCGTAGAAAATTTTGGGGTCAGGTAAAGACGATGATCAAGTGGTGATTGATCCTAGGTACAGAGGTTTAACTTGTTTTAATTGTGGAGAACCGGGTCATTTTGTTGGTATTTGCAAAAAACCCAAGATCTGTTTCATTTGTGCTGTGCCTGGGCATCATATGAACGATTGCCCAGCCTGGTCTAAGTCATTGCCTCAAGCTGCTTATGTTGGTAGTGCTGGTAGGGGTTTAGATTTTTATCATCTTGATGTGCCTGCTGTTGAGTCGACTCAATAGCTCAATTTGAAGAACTGTGGAGTTGTTAGGGTGAAAAGAGGTGAAATTACCTTGCCAGAGCTGGAGAAAGAGTTATCTGAAATTTACTGTAGGGAGTGGCCCTGGCAGATCAGGGAGTTAGATGTGGATAAATTTTTAGTCAGATTTCCTCCTCATAAAAAAGTGTCTGATATTAAAAATTACCCCTCTTTCAATCTAAGAAAGGAAGGTGTGGAAGTAGAGGTTTTAGAATGGATTGGTGAATTAGAGCCGTATGGTGGATTGAAGGAAGCTTGGGTTCGTATAAGGGGCATTCCCCCTAAATGGTGTGATTGGACTGTTTTTGCCCAGATTGCTTCTGGTTTTGGCATTATGACTGATGTTGATTGGTCCGGCTTGTTCAAGTCCTTTTATGAAGTGGTTAGAATCAAAATAGCTTGCAGAAATCCTAGTCTGATTCCTCTTGAGAGGCTGTATGAGATGGACAAGAAATTGTATATGATATCCTTTATTGTGGAGGACTATGTCCAAGAGTTGGAAGATTCATCAAATCCTAAAAATGATGATAATGATGATGGTCAAGATAAAGATGATGAGGAAGCTGATGATTTAGGTGACCAGAATAGTAATAAAAGTAATATGGAAGTTCACACAACAAAGAATCAGCAAAGTGGGTTTACAACCGCAAAAACAAATGCTGGCACCTCTTCGGGAAAAGCTAAGACAGTGAGTAATATGGATGATGAATGGAACTTGATTAATCAGTCAGAGCAACTTCTACATTGTATGAGTAATAGCAGTACGCTTGATGGTGAGATGGGTGTCAGACAAGGCAATGAAAGATGGGAGACCCCTCAGAAGACTGTCATAGATTTAAAACAAGATACTTCTATGAAAAGGAAGGAGATATCTGTGAGGTATATGGAGGATGATTATACAGATCATTCACTTTGGGACTCCTTTAGAGCTCATGCTGGAGAAGGACAGGAACTGGAAAACAATTACATTTTAAAAGAAATGGAATTGGTTGAGTCAGATTCTGATGAAGAAGTGGCGATTGAAGCTGATGTTTCATTTCAGAATGAACTGGGAGGTATGGCAGGTGCTATTTTGTCTGAGAAGGATGAAAGTTTGCATAAGAAGAACCTGGAAGCTCCAGTAAGGATAGGGGGTGTTGTGTCACAAGATCCAGGAGCTAAGTGGGGACCATCCTTGAGGATGAATAGACCTAAGAGGTTTAATGAAGATGGAAAAACAGTTGGCAGGTGCTATTTTGTCTGAGAAGGATGAAAGTTTGCATAAGAAGAACCTGGAAACTCCAGTAAGGATAGGGGGTGTTGTGTCACAAGATCCACCAGCTAAGTGGGGACCATCCTTGAGGATGAATAGACCCAGGAGGTTTAATGAAGATGGAAAAACAGTTATGCAACGAGCACAAGAATATATGAAGTACAAGAATCTGGAGTCAAAAATTAATCCAAAGAGTGGTAAATCTTTTAACTCTTTACATAATGAGCAGTTAATTAATATGGCTTCTCTTATTGATGTGAGATTGGGTACTAACCCTCAAAATATCATTGAGAATGTTGAAAAAATGAAAACGATAGAAAGAGAGAAGGTTATTGCTTTTGAAGCTAATAACCCTGATATTCTTTTACCTATGGATCTAGATGATACTGTAGATCAAACTGATTTTCCCCCATTACTGGGCATGACGCCATAGAAAATGTCTCCAATTATGGGAGGTGTGGATCTGGATAAGGAAAAGACTTGGTCTCAGGTAGTTTGTAGTAATAAACAAAAAAATATTAATAATGAAAGGGGCTTTTTGGAATGTTAGAGGCCTAAATAAGTCAGGTAGAATTACTGGGCTCTCTGACTTTGTTCTTGAGAACAATTTAGATTTTATAGGCATTCAGGAAACTAAGAAAGAGAACTTTGATGAATATATGTTAAAAAGTATTAATAAAGATTATATTTGGAATTGGTTACCTGCTTCCGGTACTGTTGGTGGTATTCTGGTGGGTGTTAACTCTAATAAATTTGAAGTTAATGTTTGGCAGAATTTTAAATTCTGTATGACCTGTATTATCAAGAATAGTGTCGATAACCCTGTTTGGAGGTTATTGGTGGTTTATGGCTCTCCATATGATGAGGGCAAACAAAATTTTTTAGATGAATTGCATCTTATTATGAGTGGTTGGGAGGGTCTAACCATTGTTGGTGGTGATTTCAATATGGTGAGAAGTCAGTCTGAAAAAAGTAATGGGGTGATTAATCACCACTGGGCTTTCTTGTTTAATGATTGGTGTAATAGTTGGGGGATGATAGAGCTGAAAGACTCAATTAGAACTTTTACTTGGTGCAATATTCAGGATCAGCCTATTATGGCTGCACTTGATAAAATTTTTGTGACTACTCATTTTGATCATCAGTATCCTGGAACTATGGTTAAAGTTGGTTGTAAGGCTAGCAGTGACCATGCTCCTTTAATTATAGACTTCGGTGTAGTGGATGGTAAGAAGCAAAAGATTTTTAGATTTGAGAAATGGTGGTTGAGTATACCTGATTTTATTGAGGTTGTTGATCAGTCTTGGAATTCTCCATGTGCTGAATCAGATCCTTTAGAGATCTGGCAGTTTAAGATTCGGAAACTGAGAAAAAAGATTAGAGGATGGGATATGAATGCTAATTCTGAGATGCAAAGATGTAAAGCTGAGTTAATCAGAGAAATTGATGTTTTAGACTTAAAGAGGGAAAATTCCTATTTGTCTGAGGATGATAAACAGAGGTTAAATGTCTTAAAGGATGAATTAAATAAGATTTGGAGTGTTGAAGAGATTAAAGCTAGACAGAGATCTAGAGATAGGGATGTTAAGGAAGGAGACAAAAACACTGCATATTTTCATGCAGTTGCTAATCATAGAAGAAGGAAGAAGCATATTTATGTCCTTGATGGCATTGATGGCCCGATGGAGGATACTAAGGGTATGTAAGATTTGGTTGTGAATTTTTATAAAAACTTGTTTGGTCCAGAGAATACTCTTAATATCTCTTTGGAAGAGAATTTCTGGGATTTAAAAAGTAGAGTTAATGATGAGGAGAATGGGTTATTAGAAGCTCCTTTCTCGGAATCAGAGATTAAAAATGTTGTGTTTAGCTCTTATGCTGATGGGGCCCCTGGCCCAGATGGTTTTCCCTTTTTGTTTTATCAGAGGTTTTGGGATCTAGAGAAAAATGATTTGATGGCTATGTTTCTTTGTTTTCATAATGGGTCCTTAAACCTTTCTAGGTTGAACTACACGATTATAACTCTAATTCCAAAAGAGAATGATGCCAAGAATTTATAGAAATTTCGTCCTATTAGCCTGATTAATTGTAGTTTCAAGATCTTTTCCAAAGCCTTGAATAACAGGTTGGTTAGGATTGCTGATAGAATAATTTCTCCTAATCAATCAGCTTTTATAAAAGGTAGGTTTATTCTTGATAGTGTTATGGCTGCACATGAAATTATTCACGATGTGGCTAGTAGAAAAGATCAAGGGGTCATTTTTAAGATTGATTATGAGAAAGCTTATGACAGAGTTTTTTGGAGTTTCCTTGAGGATATGCTTAGAAGTAGAGGTTTTAGGGAAAAGTGGATTAATTGGATCAAGCATGTGGTTATAGGGGGCTATATGTGTGTAAGAATTAATGAGGAGAATAGTAGTTACTTTAAACCTGGTAAAGGGTTAAGGTAGGGAGACCCTCTCTCTCCCTTGCTGTTTAATTTAGTGACTGATGTCTTTTCTATGATGCTTGTTAAAGCTGCTCATAATGGTTTGATTGAAGGTTTGATGACGAATGTTTGCCCTAGTGGTATAATTAGTCTTCAATATGCTGATGACACTGTGCTCTTTCTGAAAAATGACTTAGAAAAAGCTAGAAAATTCAAGTGGCTGTTATTTTGCTTTGAGCAGTTGTCTGGTATGAAAATTAATTACGATAAAAGTGATTTGATGTGTTTAGGTATTAATGAAAGAGATCAGAATAATCTTGCTAGACTTTTCTGCTGTAATTTGGGTTCGTTTCCTTTTAAGTATTTAGGGGTTCCTTTGCACTATGCAAAGCTGAGAAAAGAGGATATCCAGCCTGTAGTGGATAAAGTGATTAAAAGGGTTGCTGGGTGGAGAGTGCGTTTACTTTCTTATGGTGGTAGATTGACCATTTCGAAGTCTTGCTTATCTAGTATTCCCATTTATTTGCTGTCTGTTATTAAGTTTCCTAAGTGGGCGATTGAGCAGATTAACTCTTAGATGGCTCACTTTTTCTGGAATGATGGTGATCAAAAAAGGCATTATCACTTAGCGAATTGGCAATTAATTGCTCAAAAAAAGAGTATGATGGTCAGGGAATTCCAGATTTGAGAAATCTGAATTTATGCTTGCTGGCTTCCTGCACCACAGGGATCTTGCTCACTGTCCTCGGCTTTTACCGTCAACACAGGTACCAAAACCATCGACACAGAGCTTTGTCGTCGGCCTGCCGACGACACAAGTCCCACGAGACAGAGTCGACGACACAACCGGCCTATGTCGACGGCTATCGTAAATCCCGACGACACAGATGGCATCCGGGGCCGCCCCGACACCCAGATTTTTGTCGTCGGCTTAGCTAAAGCTGCCGATACAGATGGGACATCTGTGTCGTCGGCTAAACTAAAGCTGCCGACACAGATTGGTCATCTGTGTCGACGGTATGGACTAAAGCCGACGATTACGCACTCTTCCCACCCAAGGCGAAATCACTGGGGCTATCTTGTGTCGCTTCGGCATGGTCTAAAGCCGACGACCACGCACTTCTCTACCGACCCGTAACCAAGATCGTGTTGGGGCTATCTTGTGTCGTCGGCATGGTCTATAGCCGACAACACAAAGTTGTCAAAATAAAAAATACCGAAATTAAAAAACAATTTTAACTCGCAAAAACCCCATTCCCAAAGCGGTTTTATATCCCCAATTGCCCGTAACAATCACAACATATAATTTCACACACATTACCATATTCACATTCACCAATACAATTCACAATTGATCACAAAATAGATTGTGATAATCAATATTTCCATCACGCTTTTGGTTCAGAGCCATGCTCCTTCTTTCCATGTTGAACACACCAAGATTCAAAGTCATGGTTACTGTTTTACTGACCTGTTCCTCATCCCACCAAGATTCCCAGCTATGTTCATTACAAACTAAAACACCATATTTGACTCAACCTAAAGCAATTTCCATTTGTTAAAAGATTGTAATGCACTTAAAGAGTAAAAAATTTCGGCAGCACTTCCCCTAAAACTAGGACATCCACTCAGCAGACAAAAGACAACAGTTGATATGATAACAACATAAAGCAAATTAGGAGTGCCAACCAAGCACAACAACTACCACAACTAGCAAATTCTCTTAGTACAGTGTGCAGAACATCAATCTAAAGGGTGCATTAATCGTTCATTTACATCGTCCATCCAAAATGGCAAGCTTAGAACTTCTATGAACCAGCAAAAGCAATAACTAACTAAGATTGCGAACCGCAAAAGGATCGGCAAACACGCCGTCGATTTAATTGATCTCGCGCCGATCTAGTGCCATCGAATCACCTCCTGCGAGCATTCGTCAGCAGAGCAAAGCGCAATTGAGGCGACACCGCAAGATTAGAGGAAACCACAATTTTCAAAACTTTTGTGCATTTGTGTACTTGTATGAATAGTTCACTAAAATCGAACAAAATGCATTACCCCGCGCCGGCGTTCACGTGAAGAACGGCGGTGGAGGTGGCATCTGCGGTGGTCGGAGGGTCCCGCCCAAAGAACGCATCGTGGATATGATATGTTAGCATCTCAAACGTAAGTACAACGTAGCTACGATACAATCTTAATTACTTGGAAATAGTTGTACATCCAGAGGTTCGACTGGAGGGCCTCATCGCCTCCTATCCTCCTCTCGCTCCTTTGCCTCCGCCGCTCATCCGCCAGATCTCGCTTTGCAACTCGCGATCTTCTTCGCTTAGGCTTCCAGTGTGTCTTGGCGGAAGAGGCGGCTCATTGTCGACGTGTCCTAACTTGGCCCCTATACGAGTCGGGCACCACCACCGAGTCCATAAAGCCGAACTCGCCGTGACTCCTCCCACCGAATCGGGTCGAGATGACCGGAGGGTCGACCGCATGGTCAAGGGGTCACATCGCACCGTGCTTCTCCTTCATGGCTGCACCGTATGTATCCTGCGAAACAAATAAGATATGAAGTGGATTAGCTCGCCACGCTTGCAATAGTTGTAGAGTAGCGAAAAGAGGAAGTCACTTACAATCCTCTCCTCGGGCAATGGGTGCATCGGTGGTTATGCATCGTCAGTCGGACACGGGCGTGTGTGCTGCGTCCACACGGTGAACTCTGCGGGCTCAAGTCCGTCTCCGACTCTGCAGCTCAATTTCAAATGTGAAATGAAAACTGAATTGACAAGAATGCTAGAGTTGTACTTAGTATACTTACGATATCGCGCGCGACGTGACCCATGCCTCGTCCACCTAGGTGGGTCACACAGATCTCGGGGTTGGCTTCTCGATTCCCCCTGTTCCTCTTGGACCTCTCGATCCACTCCTTCGATGCCCACATTTTGCAAAGATCCCTCCAGGCGTGTGGACACTTGTCCATCCAGTCCGGACGCCAAGGCAGGTACTCCTTCGCCTCGAGGTACTGCTGCAAGGCATATGCCTTCGAGATCTTCATCCCCGTGCTCTTGTAGTGCTTCATCACCGCGTCCCGGCGGCATAACCTGATGGCGTCCCTGACAGTCTTTGCCACCATTGTGTCGAGCACATGGCGACAAGCATGATAGTCGTCCTGGGATGTGTCAGGGCCAAGCTGATACCTCGCCTGAAACGAAACAAACACGTGAAGCTATAAACACGAAAACATTAATAGAAATGACAACTTACCCAGAACTCGGTTATGCAATGATCCGCGATAGTGCCTCCCTGGTCATCCTCCACGAGCGAGTAGTCGCTCCATCTAGTCACCGGGCGTCGAGCACCACCCTCGCCCACTCGCCCGGGGTAGAGCTGCTTCAAGATCACCCCGAGCAAGTGGCCCGGCTCCTGCTTACCCTTGTTGAGGCAAACCAAGCCACTGCATGAAGAATTCATAACAAGTAGTTAGCAAGTTTGTGGTTAGCAATAAAAGACATCGAAAATTTGTAGCACATACCTTCGCCCGCTAGAAACAACTATCAGTATCCTGTCGGCTGGATCTGTGGGGGCTTTTGGCAATTTATTCCGCCCCCGACTCTTCTTGGATCCCGCAGAGCTCGAGGCGGAGGCACCCCCTGACTCGGTACCAACAGACTCCCATGGACTCCAGTCCTCGTCCCCGTCCTCGTCCCCCTCCTCAAGTGCCTGATGCCAAGAACCCCAACGATCCTCATCGTCGTCCACCTCCTCCTCCTCCTCCTCCTGGGAGTCGGTGGTAGCCACCTCCTCCTCCTCCTCCTCCTGGGAAGCGCCAGACTGGGTGAGCCGCCTGCCTGCCTCCTCATGCCCCCTTCCAAGACCTTCTTCAATTTTGAAGCCAACTTCTTCGCACCTCCACCATCCCGCACAAATTAAATTAAATGACATAAAGTACATTGATATTAATTGAAACGAATAAAATATAAATGTAATAAAATTAAATGACATAAAGTATATAAAATTAAACCTATAAAATTAAATAGCTTAAAATCTTCGCTTCCTCTTCCTCTTCCTCTTCCTCTTCCTCTCTGCTCGCCTCTACCCTTTCCTCCTCTTCTTCTCCTTCTACATGAGATGGGTATACCGATCCCAAAATATTATCTAGCCCATCACCAATATCGACGTCAGCTCTCCGGTAACTCTTGTTCTTGGAATACCTCCACGCCTGGGTGAGAATCGTAGTCGCCTTCCGTGAGATCGGGCAATCTACCGGTGGAAGACATTTATGTACAATCCACCAACTTTTGTAATTCGGTGAGCGATGGCGATAGAACACCAACTCGACTTGTTCGGGCGTAATGAACACGCCGGGCTTTTGATACAGCTTCTTATGATTGATCTCCACTAGTCCTAGTTTTGGAGTACGCCGCACCCCACTAGTTGGATGGAACCATCTGCAACGAAAGAGCACGAGCGAGAGATCTTTGTTGCTTTCATACGAAATTTCTACAATATCCTCGATGATCCCATAGTACTCTATGTCTGGACCACCAGATTCATCGGTGACATAACTCACGACGCCGTTGTTCACCGTAGTTGCATTGGGGCGAGCTGACTCAGCCGCTTCGGATCGAAATCGATATCCATGGCAATCATAGCATCCATGGACCTTAATTCTACGGCTGCATCCACGTGACATTTGTCGGAGATCGTTGTGCACGCTGCAATGTCTTTGACACTGCACAAGCATTCGAGGCAAAATTCATTAAGGAATAAATACCACATATTTGTAAATTAAGTGAACTTGTATAAGAGGAAGAAGGTTACATGGTAATGAAACCAGGTTAGAAAGTTTGGACGGCCTTGTCCACGACCTCGTAGTTTCAGATTGTCAATTTGTTTGCCCGAAGGTTCACCTGATCCTTCCCACTCTTCTTGAATAAATTGACTACAATATTTAATATTTATTTCAGACATTTATTTCATAATTACGTATTTATGACTTATTTCAGACATTTATTGACTTACTCAATGTACACCTTCATTTCATCCATGTTGTCGTACACGTACAACTGAATCAAATCCTTTTCTGCATCCAAGTCACGTGTGGCGCTTTTGCCGACATTGCATCCGGCTTGGTTATGGAACACCTCCAAGTTGGAAGTACTTCTGTGACGTGCCTTCTTATACCTTGGTTGTGGCACATGGATCTTGTTTTTTATCGCAAAGTATTTGTCCGTGAAGTAGGCGATCTCCTGAATCAGCCAAGCTTCAGCAATACTGCCTTCGACTCGTGCTTTGTTCTTCACCTTCGCTCTAAGACTTTTCATCATGCGCCCACAAAGATACATCCACCTAAATCTATGCCGCCCCCAACTTTTGCTTCATATGACAGATGAACCAAGAGATGTTGCATGCAATTGAAAAACCAGGGACATAAATCTTCTCGAGCTTTGTCACAAGCACGACAATGTCCTTCTCCAATTCCTCCATCCTCGATCGCGGATATCTCTTTTGCACGAGCTCTCGATAGAAGAAGCTAAGCTCGCCAATGTGATCCATATATCATCGCTAACGATCCACGCCACACTACCGAAACAGACGCCTATGAAGACTTTGTAGTCGTGGGCATTCATCCCATTTAACTTGCATTGCTCTATACTAACGGCATGTCGAAGGTTCGCCGATAATCATCTCGAAATTTAACCTTTTCCTTAATCCAATCAAGAATCGCTTTATTTGCCCACGTAAAGGCGAATTTTGCCCTAGGTTTCCTCCCATTCTCATCGAGGTTCATGTCCGGCCGATCACATATTAGAGCCGCAATCGCACGTGCTTTCTTGTTATCTTTAGTCTTCGTGGGATGTCCTGTTTGTGTTCACGATCGACTCGCACATATTTTTCTCTTGGTGCATCACGCCGATGTTGTGAGGTAGCTTCGTGTCTTTTGCATAAGGAAGGTTGTAGATGTCTGCACTTATGAGTCCAATGGTGCTCCTCACCATAGTCTTTCACATACCCGATATCCGCTAGATCGTCATGCCAATCGATGATATCCTCGACTTCAAACGCTCGGTGGCCCCTTCTTCACAGCCTTGCCTTTGCGAAATGCCTTTTTTATTCCTAAATGGGTGCTTGGCCCAGAAACAACGGTGACAATGAACCAATAGGACTTACCCCATTTTTCAAAGTGAAAGCATCGATGTTACGCAGCATATAGGGCATGACAACTTTCCATGCGTGCTCCACCGAGAACATGCCATACGCGGAAAATCGTGTATTGACCACGGTATGCGCACACGATCCTAAAGTTCTTCCCTTGTAGCTATCATGTGTCAAGACTCCTTTAGTCCACAGTGTCACGGCTCTTCTACCAGAGGTTGCATGAATAGATCTAAGTTTTTTCAAGAGACTTAGACCCGTATTATAACGAAAGAAACATGTACTCTTCTTTCAAGCAGAGTTGAGGCGGCAGGTTGTACGGGATTGCGAACACCGCCAAAGATGAGTACGGTGCGCCATCATATTGAATGGCGTGAACCCGCGGCCGAGAGGCCTATACGCACATTCCTAGGCTCGCCAAAATTGTGGTGTTGTTGGTCAAAGTGCCTTCTGCTATCTGCATCGACGGATGAATCATCACGCCTCCTTTCTACGCTTGCCCTCTTTGTGCCACCTCATGTGTCTCGCCGTGGCCTTGGACATGTACAATCGCCGCAGACGTTGAGTGATCGGAAAGAAATGGAATGTTTTCCCGCCACCGCTGTCTGTCTCATTCCACGCTCAGACATTTAACTTCCTCGCATCGACTCTCATTACAATGCTTACAAGTGAGTCGGCCCTTAACTGCCTTCCAATAAAGCATGCGTAACTTTGGGTAATAGTCTATCCTCTCGCACGGCATGCCTAACACGCGAAGAAGCTTCTTCGACTCAGAAGATTCGAGTCTCTTGTGTCCACTCGGAAGGAGGCTATCCAATAGTTTGCAAAGGTCGTTGAAGCAATTGGTCGACAGTGTTGTACTTGGTCTTCACCGCCATTAGACGCGACAACGCCGAGAGTACAATCACATCGGTATGCTCATGCAACGGCAACTTGGCAGAATCAAGGAGCTTCTCGAATTGTTCGGCAAGTGGCTTGGACTCTTCCTCGGGGGAGAGATCATAAGCCCGAGCCACATCATCCGTGAGCTCGCTCTAATCTATCAACTTCGACTTCGTCGTAGCCCTCTTCAAAATCCACAGGCCACACACCGTGCCGGACGCTTCCTCTCGCCATGAGCTACCCATACAAAGTAATTTGGTTTGAAGCCATGCCTACATAGGTGATGGCTAATATCCTTCTTGGTCCTCTTCTCGGTGTTCGAGCACGCAGTCATAAGGACACCACACGCACCGCACGATTAGGGTCGGGAATCTTCGAAAGCATCATCCACGAATGCTCTAGCCTTCTCGATCCACTCGTCCGCAGTGTCTCCCGACTTCATCCAACCATCGTACATCCACCCGATCTTCCATCCAAAGATCGCCATTACATAACGTCAATGCATGCATCCAAATTTCAGATTTAGACAGCTTTAAGCCTTGCTAAATAGGAGGGCTTACCCACCCATCGATGTGGGCTTAGTATGGGAATGGGCACGAGGGTGCTCGGTCGAAATTCCAAAGAAGATAACCCGTTGTTCTCCGAGTGCAACGACGGGTCGGCGCACCACTTATGTTATGCACTAGGAGAACGACAAGGAAATACCGCGGAATCTCAACCCGTACACCCTCGTGTCACGACCACCATCGCACTCAAGCGACATCCGTGGGTCAGTCCAAAACGTGGACACTCGAGAGCGCAACACTTTTCGTAATGGAACCCAACGAATCACCGTCTGAGCTCCTTACGAAAATATGCAGCGCCCCCGAACGGGTTTAACTCTGGCTCGGTTGACGTTACTGAAATTATTACAAATTTATTAGAAATTTCGCAAAGACTCCCTAAAACTAGGACATCCACTCAGCAGACAAAAGACAGTATTTAATATAATAACAACCACATATAGCAACTAATACCCAAAGACTTGATTAACATTAATACCACGTGTCATTGACACCTTGCATGAGCATTCGACACAGTACACATATCCAAAACCAGGGCTAAGGTTCATATTATGCATGCTGTTACATACCTTGGCCATCAATACATACTTTAATTAATTCATTGGCACACTCTTATGAGCATTTGCAAGCTAGATCTATATATGCATCTATGCACATACATTGAAATCGAAAACTATTAATTTCAATCGTAGTCATACATTCAAACATATAATCACAGCATAACTTAATCTATACAAGAGATCAATGGGTGTAGTTAAAGTAACAAGCATTGGCAAATTAGATTGAAGGCGAAGAAATCGATATACCCTTATTGTAGAGCGATGAGCTTGTAGGAATGGGTGCAATTTGACAAGAAGGCGTCCGGATGGAGGCGACCGCCGGACGGTGGAGGCGGTGGCGGCGGACGGTGGACGGCCGGGGGAGGCGGCGGTCGGGGCCGGTGGAGGCGGGAGGCGGGGTGGAGGCGCCGGTGAGGCGGGCGGCTGGCGCGAGCCGAGGCGCCGGGGCGAAGGGCGGGCGGGCCGAAGGGGCCGGCGGGCGGGTGGAGGCGCCACCGAGGATGCTTTGGCGGGCGGCCGGCAGTGGAGGCGCCGATGGAGGCGGGCCACGGACGGAGAGGCAAGCCAGGGCAGGGAGGCGAGAACGGCGAAAATCGCGAAGCAGAGAGCGTAAATGGCGAAAGGTGAGAGAGACAGAGAGTCAAGTTCGCGACGGGTGATATCGGCCGACTGTGTCGCCGGCCACACTTAGGCCGCCGACACGCATATGGGCCCACCGTCGATAGCCAAGACAAGTCGGCGGCTAACACAGGTCATGGACACGATACGGGTCCTACGTACATAGCATGCATGGGCCCACAGTCAGAGAGACAATGTAGTGTCCGCGGTTAACAGAAAACCGACGACACTGGTCACACTTGTGTCGGCGGCTATATCAATACCGACGACACTGGTCACACTTGTGTCGGCGGCTATATCAATACCGCCGACACTGGGTCCCATTCACAAGATATTAAAGCCCTGCAAAACGTTCAACAGACATTTTTAAGGCCAATTTAAGATTCCTAGAACATGCACAACCTATTCCAGCTGATTGCTCGCTCTTCTTTCGCCCGGCATTTCATCGTCACAACAAATTCTTCTGAAAACTCAAGGAGAGTAACAGAGTCGCCACCACCGTACATTCTTCTTCGATACTTTTGTAGCATACGACGGGTCGAACGAAACATTTCTACGGTCACTTAAAGGTTTTACAACATGCACAAATATTCCAAGTCATTCCTCGCTTCTTTCAATTGGTCTCGTTGGATCGTCACAAGGTTCAACTCAAAGTACTCGAGGTAACGTGATGGAGACACATACACACAATAACAGAATATATCAATTAATTAAATAATAAAAATTACATGTCATATAGATGTATGTTGCCTAACAACTATTCTAAAAGCTCTATTTAATTTTTCTTAATTTTAAAAACAACAAAAACATTTTCAAATAGGTTTTCAATTAATCTGAATTACTATTGTCGCCACCAAAATAAAGCCGTCGACAAAATTTTATCTGTCGCCGGCAAGCTTTGTCCCGTCGACATAGACTAATTTGTGTCGCCATTTGCTTTCTCCCGACGACAAAAGTCTTCGCCCCATCGGTGGGCCCGAGCATCTGCGCAGTTGGTCCCACATGGCGGAGTGCCCGTGTCGGCGAAGTTTAGGTAGCCGCCGACACGGCTTGTGTTGGCGGGATCTAAAATTGAAATTTCATCGTCTACCGATATTTCCGCTTGGGGCGGAGTGCTCGTGTCGGCGGGTTAGTAGGGCCGATTTACACAACCGGGCGCTTATATCGGCGGGTAGAGAGGCCGACGAGACATCTCGTGCTCTATATCGGCGGGTTTCGTGAGGTCGATTTACATACGCCTCGCTTATATATTTGTCGTCGGTTTTCATTGAAGCCGCCGATATCGCTAACATTTGTGTCGCCGGCCATTTTACCGATTTATAAAAATGTTTCAAATTGATGACACAGAGCTCGTTTCCTGTGGTGCTGGGTATCCAGGTATTATTTGAGGCATGGTAGTCTTTGGAGGCAAATTATTGATACTAAGTATCAAACCCAGTCTCCTAACCTTTTCTGTTGTTCTGTTGATAATGCTTCCCCCTTTTGGAAAGGTGTGATTTGGGCTGCTAAAGCGGCTAAAATGGGTTATAGGTGGAAGATTGGTGATGGTAAGAATGTTAGATTTTGGGAGGATCAGTGGTTTGGTACCTCGAATTTAGCTATCTAGTTTTGGCCGCTCTATGTGATTTCTGTGGAAAAAAACATTACTGTTAAGGATGCGTGGGATGGTGAGAATTTGAGGCTCTCCTTTAGAAGGAATGTTTCTCAAAGGCTTTTAAATATGTGGCATGATTTAGTGAGTATCGTTGAATCGATTGTTTTTAGTGAGGATTGTGATTCTATTATCTGGCATTTTGATTCTAAATGGGTGTATACTGTTCAATCTCTTTATGCTATTGTCAGTTTTAGAGGGTTCACTTGTGTTTATTCCTGATGCCACCGAAAATTAATGTTCCTCCTAGAATTCATGTGTTTCTCTGGTTGTTGGCTAATAATAGATTGATGGCTAGAGATAATCTAACTAAGAGGCAAAAGGTGGAGGATACTACTTGTTTGTTCTGCATGTAACCCGAATCCATATCTCACTTATTCTTTGCTTGCCGCGTTAGTAAAGCTATTTGGCATGAAGTTGCTGATACTCTGAATTTGAATTTGGGCGATTCTTTTGAAAATGTGGCTTGTTGGTGGATTAGTAGAAAGAAACATGCTATTGTTAATGTTTGTACTTCTGCTACATTTTGGACAATCTGGAAACTGCGAAACTCTTTGTGTTTTCAGGGAGAAAGTTGGAAGGAGATTCCTGTGATTTTGGGTCAGATCGCAAGGAGACTGAGAAGCTGGTTGGTTTTGCTAAAGGAAGATCAGAGATGTCAAGTGGAGGGTGTGGCAAGAAATCGAAGAAAAGGCTGGCCGGTGCCGAGTCTCTACTGAACCAAAGAGAGATCGCAAGAAGCGTAAATTTGCGGAATCTTCGTGGATCTGGAGGAAGTCCGATTGTTTGCGATTCAGTAATCGCTGATCGCTTAGAGCTGGGTGCTGGAGATATTCTCAAAGTGATGTTGCCGCTGCTCCTGGGAGTAATTTTCACCGGGTTTTGTCGACTTTGCAATACAAGAGGATGGTCATGATCCCGCCCCGATCCGAAATCTGCACAAGTTATATCAGTAATCTGGTTGCTGGAAAATTTGCAATGAAGTTTTGGTTGTAGCTTCTGGTATTTGGTAATGTTGTAAGGATATGTTGTTCGGTGGTTTGAATTGTTTCTGGTAGGTCTTATGATCTTTTGTGCTGGTTGTGAACACATGTGGACACATTTTGCTAGTTTCTTAATTGAAACTGGGGCATCAGGTTTTGATGTCCTTTTGATCTAAAAAAAAATAAGAACACAACTGCTGCTGACGCGCACGGGTTCATCTTCGTGCTTGAGGCGAGACCTTTTCCAGCCTAAAACGGCTAAAACCCATTGGAAATTTGTATCAACGATTCTGGGAACCGGGACCAACCTTAGTCCCGGAAAGCCTCGGGCCCAGAACAGGACAAACAATTTCAACTTCTCATTTTGGGCTACTTACCGATCAGCGCACATACACTAGCGCGCAGTTGTTCGGTGAAATCGCTTTTTTTTCCAAATCTAGCCCAGTATATATTTATAAAAATGCTCTTTTACCCACCGCAGAAGACGCGGTGGATGATATGTATCCCATGCCACGCTCAGGGAGTGCGCAAACTACCCGACTTTGTGGTAGCGCGAGAGGACGTGTTTCCGCACCCATGCTCACGCTACCAAACTGTGCACACCCCTGCCCTGCCTGTGCGCACTGCTCACACTGCCACGAAGCCAAGTAGTCTCCGCGCTTCCCGAGCGCGGCAGGTGACATGTGACGCCTTCCACGGTGGAAGAGGAGGCTATTTTTACAAAAAAAAAATGCATGGAGATGCTAGATTTTTTTTAAAAATGGTGTTATGGAGCTAGATAAGTGATGAAATCTCTTTGGTTCTATCTTGTGTACAGATCAAAACAATTTCAACCTGTCACCTTTGCGGCTTAGACATGAACATGTAACATCGCCAGAGCACACCACAATTGGACAAACCATGGGAATATCCCCAGCCATCTCTTGCCATATGTAGTGTAGGTCATGAACTGCATGTTACCATCCTGTCCTGTGCACATAGAGACAAATTGCATTTTTTTTAACTCGATCCAAATTGCAAGTTGCTAATGCACGATGCAGCTCAGATATGGTAAGAGCATGCACAATGCAGCTACTTAGAGAGGTACTTAGCAACGAAAAAATTATTTTTCTTGCATGACAGATAAGATGCTTATTTTTAAAGCATCAATGCATAATTAAGCACCAGGCATATGCTTATGTATATAACTATTTATAATTAATAGATAATATAACATCTAAGCACCCACAAAAAAGTGACGTTTGCATTGAAGACTACAATTTTTGTATAAGTGCTTGATGATATGGTTATATTCTCTTTTAGCAGTCATATATAAGCATATGTCATGACCTAATAGCACCTGAACCATCCGAAACAAAGCTGTGGTGAGTGGTGACTGATAGTTAATGATCTTAGAATCAAACCTAGAAGCAATACAGTGGCTGTGAGATGTCAACTTTGCAGTGTTTCCACGTTTCAGCTGTTCAGACACAAAAGGGGAGTAAATATGTATACTACTAGGTATGCTTGCGCGGCGACATGCCGCGCTGCGTAGATGTGCGACGATACGAAAAAGTATTTTTCCTTAGCGAAGAAGTATTAAGGGTTTCTACGCTGGGATAAACGGTTTGTAGTACAAAGGGGATAATTTTTTTGAATTTTCTAGGGCTTCATCTAAAAAAACGTGCTTACATGAAAAATCAGTTCGCGATAAAAGGGGAAAAATCTGGATTATGGAGACTAAGCTTTATAATCTCTGATGCCTGGTTCTTGCCGAGAGTAAATAACAAAAGTTTCATCTAGTCTGTATTACAAAGCAAGACATACGCGACCGAAACAACGTTTAAGCACGCACGGCCGCATTGGTTTAGAACCAGTCTTTCTGTCTATTTTTTACACTTGTTTGAATCTGGATATATCCAAAGATGCATGTCGTGCAGTAGCCGAAAATGAAAGGATTGAGGCCTGAATTATAGCGTGTCTTTCTTCATCAGGTTTGCAGAACAGGAAACACCTACGATGACAAACAACAGGGAGTTATGTATAGACGCACATAGCATTCGAAGTGCGGGGTAAAAAACAGGGCGACAATAGCTGTAAGACAAGCATACTTATAAATAAGGGAGTGTATTGTATACGGAAAACTAACGGTAGGCAAGCTAAATCGTAGTAGTACATAAAAGAGACTACTGTCTCAATAATAAAGGAATCAGGTAAAGGGCAATGGAGACCACAAAAATAAAGCAGCTAAATAAGATAACTGAAAGGGTTGACTGCAGATGAAGATAAAGTAACAGAGGGAATAACAATAATAGGTTTGGGACAAACCGGATTGAGCTGATCTGGAAGCTGACCTTTGTTGTTCTATATGAGTACGCAGCAAGCAATCGCTTTCTGGAAGCAAAACGCAAGCTCCTTTCTTACATGTGAATAAAGCGCGGGCAATCGTAGCAGTTTAGTGCCGTGAGGCAATGTTTTGCAACAAGAACAAATGCTTTCTATTAGTATAAAGCAAAATAACGTTCTATGGATTGTAAGGTGCAGTTGTTAGCATCAAGCGAAAAACAAATAAGTAATATAGCGCTAAGTAAGGGAAAAATAAGCAACAATATTTTGCTAATAATACCTGCACCTAATATAGTCAGCAATCTCGTCTATACCAGAACCATGAGCATTACTGGATTCTTCCGGTAATTGATCACTGGAATGAAAGGACATCTTTGCTCTATCTAGTCCTTTAGTCAAGTATTTGAATAAATATTTGACAAAGTTCGTTTTATTGCACCATTCCATGTTTATGTGCGCATGGTGTTTTTTAAGAAGAAGCATATTGTATGGGACAACCGATCTATTATCCAATCTCACAACTTTTTTCATGATGAAGTGGCCATTATCGCGACGGCGATACACTGGGAACCCAAATTCATCGATTATTGTTTCTGTATTGAAAGACTTTGGATACCGTTTGGAATAGATACCATCTTTCATACATGGCCAGCTCTTGTTGAGCTCTCCACATGGGTTGTGCATCATAAATTCTTCAACAAGAGCATAACTCTCTCGTGCGATCGATAAGCCATGTAAGGGTGTGAATATGGGGAAGGCCTCTCTTTTGGAATTCAATAATGCATAGAACTATGCGGGAAAAAGGAATCAACGCACAATAAAGAAAGTAAAGAGAATGCAATAGACCAAAAGCGAATAACACATGCACGACCTAAATAGAGAACTGACTTGCACGAATAGAGCCAAAAGTGCGACCAACCTTTATATCAGAAATATATTCATCGAGCTTCATGTGGAAAACGCGCGTCACAATGTCAGTATAATCAGGATATTTCTGACCAGGTTCGTGCCTCAACGTATTAGCAATTTCTGGCCATCTTGAGTTACATGTGAAAGTATGGAACAGATTAGGAGCACCATATTCATGATAGATAGCTATAGCATCCTGATAATATAAGATATTGTGTCGAGGACCACTAGTGAAGCTCAAAGGAAGCAAAATTCGTACACCAATGTTCTTCCCTTCCGATGTGCCTTCTCCAAGCGCATCACAAATGCCCTGATATGTCTCAGAACGCAGAAAATCCCGATTGAAGAAATGAAATGAGAGATGGTTTGCTTCAATACATGAATAACAGTTAACTTCTATTTGATCGGAAAGACGACCACAACATATATAAGGATTTGGTTCACCCTTTCAATAATGACCCTCAAAACAATAATATTCAAGCATCAAAATGTGATCCCTTGTAGAAGGTGGCATATGATCGTTCTCCTTATATTTAATACCAAGATGAAAGCCTTTCTCACCGTACGGAAATAACAATGGATATTGCAGAGACATCAAAGCGGGATTAAGAGATGAAATTTGATTGAGCTCAGCAATGTGGATCTTGACACCCAAAGAGGTGAACATGAACAGAGATTTATATTGACGAATTAAGCACATAAATTCAACCGATTGACTTCCCTTGTTAAAACCAGCGAGCTCTCGAAGCGGCGACAGGAACTCCCTATGCGTTGGAAGAGAAACCCTACCACCTTGGCAACATATGTTATAAATAACCCGCCGGTGCCTAGAAGAGCTCCAATACTGGGACCTCTCTTGAAACCAGAAAATGGTGCTATATTTGGCACACTCATAGTCTGGGCCACCATATTACAATTGATCACTATAGGTGGCTGCAATAACAAGATCCGTAGAACACAATGAACATAGATGTAAAACACAACTATAGAGCAAAGAAGGGCAAAAGCAAAATCGAGCGGACAAACTTTTTAAGTACGAAATATACTCTGCACAAACTTGAAAACAGGCGAAGCAGCTGGAACGGAAGCAAACACACCACTCGGCATAGCAAAGACGGCAACAAGAATTGATAACTTTTTTTTTCCTATTCTCATCGTGACGGCAAAGAATAACCAACGAGAAAAAAATTGTCTCTTGCACCATGAAGAAAGCAAAGCAAGAAAGAACAGAGTAACAATATAAACGGGACAAAATAAAGAATAAAGGCTAAAATGTAGATAGATAATCACGACGACGCTCGCATGGAGGGAACAAATGGGCCTCTAGCACTTGATACCGCAATGAAAGCAGAAAAAATCATGAGTCGAATGCAGTAAAGCCGCCGCACGACAATAACGCCAGCATCGCAAGTGAATTGGAACACGTATGAAAAGACTAATACGCCAAGAATCAAGAAATGATAACGCAACGAGGTGCGAATCTCCGAAACGATTCTCTTGCACAAACGCAACAGCAAGAAGAAATCAAACAATGAAAAACAGTAGGGAAGCACAGCGTAATGGGAATAACAAACAAGATAAAGGAACACAGGTAAAAAGCTTACCAGTGTCGATAGCACAGGACGACGAGACGGCTGTGGATCTTTGGACATGAACCCAATAGATTCAACAGATAAAGCACGCGACGACAATAGCTGAGGAGCAGAATCCAAGGAGGGGAAACCTGGAAGTGAAAGTGTTGGCCTCACACGTAAGAACACAGAATAATAAAAGAACATAATATACAACAGACAGCAATAGCAATAAGCAACGATGATCTTCGTGATCCAATAGGTAGAGCACGCGAAGAGGACAGCATGGAAGCAGGACCAAACAAGGGATTAAGAGGCGAGGGTAACAAGCCTGGAAGCAAAGACGGACGCCACACAACACGATAACAGAAGCACACTACACACAACAGAGCAACATGCCTAACATCGTGAATGCGGCAGCAACTAAACAACCACAGAACAATGGAGTGGGACGAGCAGCGTTAACGCGAGCATGAGAACGGCGATGAAACAGATACAACGACACCTCGAATCAACCTGTGCTGCCAGCGGCGGCGCAACATGAACCGATTGAAGGATCAGCTGGACGCTTTTCAAGCAGTATGGCCTGACGGCAAGCTCAAGCCGAGGCGGCTGGATCCATGGCCAGGAGAAAACTGGCCAGGCAAGAACAGAAAAGGGGCCTCGCAAACTCCAGAACCTCTCACCGGCGAAGGCGGTGATGCAGAGAGCAGGAACCAATAAAAACGAGGAAGAAGCGAGATGGCAAACCAGGTTACAACGCCGAGACATGGATGGGAGCAGGGGCATACCGGCGCAAGAAGGGGCGGACGAGGAGGGGCGTGAGTGCCGCTACCGATAACCGCCGGCGATGCACTCTGGAGTGAGAGTGCTGACCGCGGAAGTGAAAGGGGATTAACGGGGGGTAACCAAATTGGCGAAAAAAACGAAGCTACGGCAGCGCCGACCCTCAAAAAAAGGAAGGACACGCACCGTCGTCGAAAAAACCCGGCGCTTGAAGCGTGCGAGGAATCGAACGCAGACCGCGGACTTCGGCGTGAACCAGGTCACTGCTGCGCCGCTCACTTGAACGCGAAAACGAACGACGACAATTTAGTTGAGCCACACGAGCACCTGAGCCAAGCGGGCAGCGTGCGGCCACGTCGTCCACAAATCGACGTGGACAGCTGCTGAGGGCGGAAAAGCTTCGGAGTGTGAGCATCTCCAGCAGAGCCCCTAAACCAGCCCCTAAACCTTAAAATAGGAGTTTAGTAAAAATACAGATCCAAAGAGGCCCCTACTCCAAATTTCTAAAATTAAGAGGCCCCTAAATTTGCCTCCTCAAATTTCAATTCCTGTGGAGCCCCTAAACCAAATTTCCTAAACCTTAAAATAGGGAGTTAAGTGAAGAATGGTTTGCATTAGTTCGCTGCAGCTGAGCGTGTCTTTGCTAGATAAGTTGCAACTATTGTGTCTACATCTGCTGCTGAAAATTTTGAAAATTTTAAATTTAAATTTTAAATATCATGTTTTGAAATTTTAAATTTAAATTTTAAATATCATGTTTTTAAATTGTAAATGTTAATATGTTTATGTTTTATGTATTACAAATATTTTTGATTGAATTTTAGTGGTGTCAAATGAAGATTATACATAGCGGATATATCAAAATAGGAGAAAAAGTAAAATAAGGGCTGAGATTTAGAGGTTGTTGAATACAGGGCTCCAAAAAATAGGAGGAGTCCCTAAATCCAAAATAGAGGTCCTGTTTTAGGGGCTCTTGCTGGAGATGCTCTAATATTGGTATTATGCATAGAAAACAGAAGAAAATAATACTTCCATGGCACATGCATTGGAGAGCATAAAATGTTTGCAATTCAGCTCAGGATGGCATATACACCAAACTTGGGACGAGTAAACCAAAATGGCCAACCATGGGGCTAACAACAATTTAGCACAGTACAAAAAGTAAACACATATAACAGCAATATGCAATGCGATGGAACCATACATAGTATACTGAACAAGCAAATCATTAACCAGCGAACTACTTATTAACCAGCTACTCAATAGTCTTCTCCCTCATCACCCTCATCGTCTGCGCCCTCCGCACCAACTTCCTCGTAGTCCTTCTCAAGAGCAGCCAAGTCCTCACGGGCTTCTGAGAATTCACCTTCTTCCATACCCTCACCAACATACCAGTGCACGAATGCACGCTTTGCGTACATCAAGTCGAACTTGTGATCGATGCGCGAGAATACCTCAGCAACAGCAGTGTTGTTGCTGATCATGCACACGGCCCGCTGAACCTTTGCCAGGTCGCCTCCAGGGACAACAGAGGGAGGCTGGTAGTTGATGCCGCACTTGAATCCAGTAGGACACCTTTGTAGCGTCAGCATAAACCGGTTAGTTAGCCAATCAAGTGTCAACAATTAAGTAGATAGGTGCTTGCGATAACATAAAATAAATGCAACTGATATCGTGATAAAAGGCAGCTTACCAGTCGACAAACTGGACAGTTCTCTTGGTCTTGATGGTTGCAACTGCAGCATTGACATCCTTGGGAACAACATCACCACGGTACATCAAGCAGCAAGCCATGTATTTCCCGTGCCTTGGGTCACACTTGGCCATCATGCTTGAGGGCTCAAAGACAGCATTGGTGATTTCAGGCACAGATAGCTGCTCATGGTAAGCCTTCTCGGCAGAGATAACGGGGGCATAGGATGAAAGCATAAAATGGATACGTGGGTACGGGACAAGGTTGGTCTGGAACTCAGTGACATCCACATTGATAGCACCATCAAACCTCAGGGAGGTGGTAAGTGAAGATATGATCTGTGAGATCAGCCTGTTCAAGTTGGTGTAGGTTGGCCTCTCAATGTCAAGGGACCTCCGGCAGATGTCATAGATAGCCTCGTTGTCTAGGAGGACCGCCACATCAGTGTGCTCAAGCAAGGAGTGGGTGGAGAGGACACTGTTGTACGGCTCTACAACTGCTGTTGAGACCTGCCATCCAGAGTGGCATAAGATGAAAAGATAGTGATAGGCTGAAGGAACTGAAAATAATCGAACATCTCTACCCACATTGTCCCCACGACAGCTAAGATGCAGATAACATACTCACAGGAACAAAGCTGAATGGCTCACATAACATGGACAGGTGGGTGCAGTACTATAGGACAATGTTGACTCACGTACAGCATATAATTTACAGGCTTCATAAAGAAGACTAGTAGTCCGTGAAAGTTTACTAAAGAAGGTGTATAACATACAAATATTTTGTAATTTGTATTGTTCATAATCCCAAGCAAACATAGGTGGATGATGGATTCCCACCAGCCACACCAGTGGTTTGTTTAGTCTACGTAAGAATTGAAGAATGCTAGGCTGATCCAAAAATATATATCTGCATTGCCCAACTAACAAGAGCAAGAACAAATGAACAATAGTGTCTAATTAATGATCAATCATCCATATCTAATCAAAGCTCTAAATAAATTAGTTCTACACCAGACTTAACATTTCAATTATTTACATATTCTATATAAATTAGTATCCAAAAAGGATTGAAGAGCTAGCTTCCTACATTTTCAATTTATTTCTCAGATAGTCAAGCCAATGTCTTCTCAGAAAGAACACACGCCTAGATCAGATTAAATTATACAGATATTTTTCAGAAATCAAAGATACCATGTCAGTAAGACAAAGATTCGTTCGTAGGTTATACTTGTGGGGAAGGATAAATGGTGAATCCAAGCTTAGACTTCTTCCCGTAATCAACCGAGAGACGCTCCAACAGCAGGGAACCAAGTCCTGATCCCGTTCCACCACCAACAGCGCTGAACACCAAGAATCCCTGCAGCCCAGTGCAGTTGTCTGCCAACTTGCGCACACGGTCCAGGCATAGATCTACAATCTCCTTTCCAACTGCATTCCACAAATATAATCAGAACCGGACGGAGGCATTCGCAGTCGCAATAGCATAAGACTCCAATGACATTCATGGAAATCTATGCTGAATTACCAGTGTAGTGGCCACGGGCAAAGTTGTTGGCGGCATCCTCCTTCCCAGAGATGAGCTGCTCCGGGTGGAACAGCTGGCGGTAGGAGCCGCTGCGCACCTCATCGATGACAGTGGGCTCAAGGTCGACAAAGATGGCCCTCGGCACGTGCTTGCCCGAACCGGTCTCACTGAAGAAGGTGTTGAAAGCATCGTGTGCGACGCCAACCGAGGTATCACTGCGCCAAGATCATACAATACAATGTTAAGAATTGGAATGAAAGAACTCTAATCATTGGGGACTAACTTAGCCTAAGGGTTTCAACCAATATTTTCTATTTTCGGACAGTACATAGTTTATTGTTTGCACAATCGTTTATGGTTTAGTATAAGCATAAGACCAATTAAACAAAAACAAATCCTTCTCGATGGAGGAGGATGTCTCTTTTAATAATGGGTCAGACTGAACTCTTCAATCTAGGACGTTCTTTGCTCAGTCTCACACTCAGAGCTCCCGTCACATTATTTATGCATCCGCCGGAGTTAATTCTTCAGACCTTGCGTCTTAAAGAGTTGGAAATTGCCAATTGTCTCGTCCATACAAACGTAGTACTACAATCCACATAAGAAACCAAATGCATTCACAGAAACAGTACAAATGCACCAACTAGAAGGCCAAATACTTAGTACACAAGACTACGGCAAACTCTTAATTAAAAACGTCGCGTCGAGCATCTTGTCCTGTTTTTGCGATCTCTTAACAACCGGCAAAGAGATGTACCAACCAAAAAACACACAACACTTCCCCCAAAACCCCATCACAAATCCCAAACGAGAAGTACAAGAGAAAGGAACAAAATAAGCAAAACAGAAACGGATGGAAAGCAAGCAAAGAACAGAACAGATTTATCGATTTGCCACGAAAGTTCCATCAAAGCTACACGCTTCCGCCGTCGTTCGTTCCGCCGTAGCAAAATGTTTCGCGAGAAAGAGAAAGAACAAGGAAGGTAACACCCCAAAAAACCACAAAGAAACCAGAATTTGGAGGCATTTCAACCGGAGTTCGTAGATCAAGAACCGGGAGCGCGTGATACAAGTGCCTCACGAGATTAAGAACGGAATGTATCTATGGATCAAGAAGGATCACCTGGGCATGGTGCCATCGGGCTCGATGCCGTGCTCGAGGCAGTAGAGCTCCCAGCAAGCGTTGCCGACCTGGATCCCAGCCTGGCCGATGTGGATGCTTATGATCTCTCTCATCTTCTCCCCTCCTCTCTCTCTCTCTCTCTTCTTCTTCTTCTTCTTCTTCCAAAATGTGAGAGATCGGGAGATAAAAAGGGGCAGGAAGGAGGGAGGGAGGGAGGAGGTGGTGGTTTCTGGGTGCAGCAGCGGGGAGCGGTTGCTTTTACGTGAGCCTGTGCTCCCTGGACATTATTCACGTGAACCGGCCGCTGCTTCCGTTCAGCCCTACCATCTGACATGGCACGTTAAGGGCAGTCCCAACCCACAAGGTCCATGAAGAAGTGTCTCAGAGAGAGAATAATAAACCAACGATAGTTTTTCAACCCATGGTTTCATGAGTAGTGTCTAGAGGAGGAGAGAGCAATAAAGCAATGCATGAGAGCAATAAACCAATGCATGCACCACAAATATAGCTTGGTAAGCGCTAGAAATGTCCAACCCCGATTTTGCTAGTTTCTTGAGCCTTGGTACCGTGTTTACCCCAGCCTTGCATGAGACACGGTTTCTTCGTTTTTCCTTCTCTCCTTCCTTAACTCCTATGCCACATCGATTTTTGCTTAGTTAGCGTAATTAATTCTATAGACACCAGCTGAGGTGGAGGGTTGGGAATGCCCTAAGGAAACGGGTCTTGAGGGGTAATTGCTAGGGAGTTACCATAATTTGTCCTATTTTAGTTGATACTAGTCATATGTCCGTACGTTGTAACAAAAACTTAATTTATGATAAAAAAATTTATTTACAAAGAGTACTAATCTTATTTGAATAATAATATTCATTCTGAATGTGCAATGGTTAAATATTTAAATCAATTCATCGAAACATACAAATTCCAAGCAGCTATTTACAAACTCGAGCTTAAAATTATCTTTAATTTTACAAAATTAAATAATAACATCACAGTATTTAGGATTGTAAAACCTCATCAACCAGCTTCACCGCCTCCTTGCCTCCCCTACGAGCGCCTCCCTCAATCTATTGACATCATCCACCGTGTCGAGCTCTAGTAGTGTCGCCAGCCTATCTCGTCGCCCGCCACCGACGACCTGCCCCTACGTCGCATCGACGAGATCAGGAAGGTCACATATTACCTCTGCTTAACAGATAATCTCAACACATTTGCAGGAGAGGCAAGAAACGGTGGGATTATATTTTATATAAATTCAGCACCCGAGAAGATATCTATGGAATCCAGATTAAAAAATTGTTGAATAAGGAATGCAATAAAAGGGAAAGAGACCCAATTAGAGCTCTGCTTCCTTCAGAAGGGAATCAATCAATTCAATCTAAAAAGCACCAGGAGCAATCGTCGCCGATTCGAATACCAGATCAATGGAAAAAATGAAAGCAATAAATGAGTCATGCATATTCATTTACCTCCCGCGATGGGATGATCCAATCTAATCTACCGGGGTGACCACTGCCCGCTTCCCACTCAGCCACGTGGGTGCGCACTACGTGGAAAACGGACGTACCACCAACAACTCCTAATTAAAATTAGTAGAGATAATTGATAATTTATTTTGTATGTCTCATTAATATATGATTTTAAAGTCCGCATATCAGTGAGTTATCATGAGACAAATTATTAATGGCATAAGTAAATAAAGACAAATCATCAATTTTTCTTAATTGCTACGGCTACATTTTGGTAGCAGTTTCTTTTGCAAGGATTGTAAAATTAAGTCTGGACTACAATAGTCTACAAACTCATTCATACAACATGAATAAAAGATCAACTGAATTTACGGTTCCTATGAAATAGCTAAATTTATGGTTGCTTTATTCATCTTGAACTCTTCTAGTAGCTATAGCAAAAAAAAAGCTTAGAAGCTAGAAGCGTAGTAGAACGCTAGAAGTGTTTCGACTCTAGCGAGTAAAATAATATAAATGGTACTATTATTATGTTAAATATCTCATGTACAAACTGCAAAGCATATTTAGGACAAGTATAATAACAAAGTAAACTGTTTACTCTATCTCTTATCTATATTATTTAGAGTAAACACTAAAATCAGCTTTCAAAAGTTGGGATGACACCCGTATACTCAGAAGAGTAAATGGTTTATTATATAGCTCCTATTTGGCTATTTCTTTTATTGGGACTAACATACTATGAATGCTCCTGAAAGGAACAGTGCCCAATGCATGTTCCCGTCCTCGTCGAATTAGAGTTGACTAATTTTGGACCATCAACGCTTCTAGTTCTTTATACACTGTGTAGCTTGTTAATGATGCATCACATGATTGATTGTTGTGACAGGCTACGAGTTTCGAGGCAGGATTCCTCTACTAAAGATAGAGAGCCCATGCGTCTAACTAGAGTTTTATCAATGTTTCGGCTAATTGCTACTCCGTTCTTTTTTAGTTCCAAAACGGCAGTACTCGGTATACTTCCTAACGAAAAGAGCGAATAATGCCTCTCCTAAATCCTGAAGAATAGCCGGCCTAGGAGTGATTCGAGCCGTCGGCTCGGCTCAAAATTTTTTTTCGCGATTTGGGCTCGGCTTAAAAAAAATTTTTTTCACGATTTGATCCTTTTATAAATTACGAATAGGTCCTTCGTAATTTTTTATGAGAGGAAGATTTTTTCCTCTAAATTCGCGTTCGGGTCCTCAGACGCCATTTTACTTAAAAAGAACCTCCCATTAAATTTAAATCGCGAACAAGCCCTTTTCTAATTTTTAAGGATAGCGACAGTCCAAAACGTAACATTTAGGTCCTTACTCTTTACGCCTAGGTCCTTTCTCCGTTTTTCTAGGAAAAAATGTTTTGTCACTAGAAATATGTGTGCAACTCTATCTCTAGACTTTTTTCCCACCTCGATTTCCCATCTCGATCTCTAATATTTTTAAGCATGTATTATTACTCCACCTAACGCGTCGGCTCTCGATATTTTTAAAACATGTATTATTACTCTGTGAACGCGTAGAGTGTTAAGCTCGACAAAAGAAGGTTATCATCTCTAATAATTTTTCGCCATTTTCCCTCTAGACTTTTTCCCCACCTTGGTTTTCTAGCTCTGGTCTCCAATATTTTTCAAATAATTAAATCGAAAGAGATATTTCTACAAATTATATCTCTACTATTTTCCCTGCTTTAAGACGTTATTTCGACGATTTTAAAAATAAAACGCTATCGAAAAAAGAAATCCCTACGAAAAAACGACACGCGCGGCGTGTTACGCCACGAGTCTCTAATATTTTTTAAAACATGTCCTTTCTCCATTTTTCCGGAAAAAAAGTTTTCGTCGTTAGAAATATTTGTACAGCTCTATCTCTAGACTTTTTTCCCAGCTCAATTTCCCATCTCGATCTCTGATATTTTTTTAAACATGTATTATTACTCCGCGAACGCGTCGATCTCTAATATTTTTTTAAAACATGTATTATTACTCCGCGAACGCGTAGAGTGTTAAGCTCGACAAAAAGAAGGTTGACATCTCTAATAATTTTACACCATTTTCCCTCTAGACTTTTTCCCTGCCACGGTTTTCCAATTTGGTCTCTAATATTTTCCAAATAATTCGTCGAAAGAGAAATTTCTACAACTCTTTCTCTCTATTTTTCCCCGTTTCGCTCATTATTTTGATGATTTAAAAAATTAAACGCCACCAAAAAAATATTTTTTCTTCGAAAAAACGACACACGCAACATGTTACGCCGTGAAAAATTTCCAGTATTATACCATATATGATAACCTGTTTCACCGCTTGCACAAACCGTAACTTAGAAATGTGGAATTAATTTGTCCAGCCTCCAACGGGCCCCACCTGCTGGGCCCTACGAGGCTACGACGGACTAACACAAATATCTCGCCACAGTTACGTTTACTGGCGGGCCCGGTCACTCGGTTTGTTGCTTACGTAGCAAGGCCGGCCGTGTCCACCAAGACCCGGTGTACGAACAGAACAGAGCAGCTGGATCTGGGTGCCACCACGGCCATGCGCTAGGTGTCAGGCCTGCGCCGGCACGTGGGGAAGCCGCTCAGATGAGCTGTTTCACCAAGCTTTGGCTTTCATCTTTGGTCTTGGTCTAATTATTTTAAGTTTTCTTCGTTCCATCAAAATCGCTCATATGCCTCCTTCCGATCGTGACCAGTGATTGATATTTACGTACTCTCCTATCGTAATTATCGTAATAGATAGATCTATCATGCCCAGCAGGAGACTTTTTTCTATGATCGAGGAATAAGTTAGATTTATAATTTTATTCAAATAAAAGATAAATATGTAAAAAAAACTACAAAAGGTGCTAATTTAGCCGAGGCTTCCTGTTTGATGTGCAAAGGCCAGCGCAGCCGGCTCGCTCAATTCGCTAGAGCGCCCTTCTGATCCTTTCTGCTTTCCCGTTGGTACTACTGGTGAATGGTATCAGTTGGTAATTGGAGATTAATAGGAGTGCGATTTCGTACTCTCTCCGTTCATTTTTATAAGATCATTCTCAGTGTATAGTTTTATTTCTCAGTTTCCAAGAATACCACATCAGTTTTTGTCTAGATAACCGTGTATCTTGAGTTTCATCTAGATGGAATGTAATACCGCAAATCGTTTACCAAGGCTTTGGCCGGAATTGTTTTGTCTTCTTAAATCCAGGGATTTTTCTTTTCGCCGTGAGTTGAATGTCAGTCTTTGGAGTGGGTTGATTTGTGGTCTCTAGAATCTTGTGTAGCTTTTACTCTTTTTCCCTAGCCTTTTATTGGTTCATTCACTTATTGGAGTATATAAAGAAAAGAAATTACAGGGGATGAAACCCTACCAAAAGAGAGAGAGAGAGAGAGAGAGGGCTCTCTCCAGCCGCCGCCCCTGGTGCTTCATTCGCCCCACTTTTCCTCCCCGGCCGCGACCGATCCTTCTCCTCCTGGCGCTACCGTTCTGGCTCGGATCCTCTCCTCTCAAGGTATTGCAATGCCCTCCTCCGGGTGTGCTCCCCGAGCCCTCCCTTGCGGTGCTTTCCCAGCTACTTCAGCCGGCGTCGCTCGCCTTCTGGCGGCTCCGCCCGACCTCACCCTCCCAGGCTTCTCCATGGCCGACGAGCCCTAGCTTCGCTAAGGCCGACGCCCATCCCCTGCAATTGGCCACCCTGGATCGCCCTCCCCACTGACCGTCTACCTTGGTCGCTTTTGCTTCCCCTGCATGACGAAGTTCCTCGGCCATGAGCCCTAGCGGCGTTGCCTTCGTGTCCTCCCAACGGGTGTTTGTCTCTCCCCCGAGCCGAGCTGCTCTCTCCTTCCTCCATGGATGTGCTTTGAGGTAGTCTAACTTGGGCATTTTTCTTTGCATGCCATGTGTTCGATGAAATCGCTATGAGGTTCTAGTGGGATCTTGAGCTTAAGCTTTAATGAAATTTTGAGTTTATGTGTATGGTGAATGAATGTTGCTTAGGATCTTTATTTTGTATGCTTGATTATCAAAACCGGAGATTTGTGAGAAATGAAATTGTTATGTGTCCAATATGTATTAGCGCAATCGCTTATATGTTCATTTATACCTTGTTTTGTTGGCAATAATCCTATGTAGTTTGGGGCCTGAGATGATACTTAGTTGTCGACGATTCAGGACAGGGGTCCTTCGCCGAGCTTACTTGTTGAATGAGGGATCAACCTAAGCCCCCTTTCCCACAAGGGCTATACGTCCAAGGGTATGTCGAGCTACGGATCGGGGTGGATAAGACAATCAGGAAGCATACAGAGGTCGTTTTTGTTTGGTTCGGGCCTCTCACGGAGGAGATAATAACCCTACGTCTAGTGGATTCACTAATGAGTGTGGTGTAGTTACAATGTGCTTGCTCGGAGGAGCATCGAACTAGCCTAAGGACTCCAGTGAACAAGCTCTGTGTCTGAGTATGTGTGGTGGCGAAAAGCCCGCCCTCAATACATCGTGCGAGGGGGTATTTATAGGGGATTTACAGGAGACAAGTTATTTATTACAGGGGCGCCATCAGAGGACGTCGCAAGAAGGCAAGAGCCGCCACCACCTCGCCGTACCACGCTACGCGGGAACAATGAAGCGAGACCAAGTCACGTACCGGGGCGCGGATCCGGCGCGCGATCCTTGAGCCGTCATGCATTTAATGCCACGTCGCCTCGCCGAGGACCCCGAGCTGGCTTGTTTTGGGTCGGGGTGCACGGCGGTCGATCTGCATGCGTTGTCCGGCAAGGGCATAGTCGGTTGGCGCCGGCTTCGATGGTCGTCTTGGTACAAGATATCCAATCACCGACTACCAGCCCCGAGGCAAAAAGGGGGAAAAGGCCTTACTGAGGCCTCCGCCTTAAGCCTCTAGACTTCTTAAAGAGGGATTGGAGTCATGCGGCGAAGAACTACCGCGGTGCCCGAGCTGCCCTTGCTCGGGAGTGAGGAATCTTGTAGTGAAGAGCTATTGCAACATCCGAGCAACACGGTTCGGGGATCTCACAGCGAAGAGCTACTGCGGCATCCGAGCAACACGGCTCGGGGACGGGGATCCCGCAGCGAAGAGCTATCGTGGCGCCCGCAAGCGGGGCTCGGGGCGAGGATCTCGCAGTCAAGAGTCCTGCGCATCCGAGCAACACGGCTCGGGGACGAGGATCTCGCAGCGGAGAGCTACTGCGGCGTCCGAGCAGCAGGGCTCGGGGACGAGGATCTCGCAGCGAAGAGCTCCTGTGGCATCCGAGCAACACGCCTCGGGGACGAGGATCTCGCAGCGGAGAGTTATGCGGCGCCCGAGCAAAGCAGGTCGGGGACGAGATTTCGCAATAAGAGTTACTGCGCGATCCGAGCAACACGGCTCGGGGCGAGGATCTCGCAGTCAAGAGCTATCGCGCGCCCGGCAGCAGGTTTTCGGACAAGGATCTCACAATGAAGAGCTATCGCGTATCCGAAAGCGGCGAGGCTTTGAGGACGAGGATCTCGCAGCGGAGAGTTATCGCGGCGCCCGAGCGGCATGGCTTTGGGACGGGATCTCGCGGCAAGAGCTTATCGCGGCATCCGAAAGCAACACGGCTCGGACGAGGATTCGCAGCGAGAGTTATCGCGGCGTCCGAAAGCAAGCAGGGCTCGGGACGAGATCTCGCAGCGAAGAGTTATCGCGCCTCCGAGCGCAGGCTTTCGGACGAGGATCTCGCAGCAAGAGCTATCGCGGCATCCGAGCGACACGGCTCGGGGACGAGGATCTCGCAGCGGAGAGCTACTGCGGCGTCCGAGCAACACGGCTCGGGGACGAGGATCTCGCAATGAGAGTTATCATGCGGTCCGAGCAGCAGGTTCGAGGACGAGGATCTCGCAGTCAAGAGCTATCAGCGGCATCCCAAGCATGAGTCAAATGTTGAGGAATCGGCAGACGAGACATGCTCGAATCGCCATCTCCGGACATGGACTAGACGCCTAGGGGAACTAACTGGCGCGGAAGAGACTCGCGCCCGAGTGAGGGCTCTGCAGCGTGGAATGACGGACACTTCGAGCGAAACGCAGCGTTTCGGGAAGAGACTTCGCGCCGGCGGCGACGCGGTTCTCGGCCATGAACATGGATGTACCGAGCTTAACGCGTGCTTTCGGGAAGAGACTCGCGCCCGAGCGAAGGACGGTTCGGCGCGAACATGGATGTACCGAGCGCAACGCGTGCTCGAGGAAGAGACTCGCTGCCGAGCGAGGGGCTGCCAAATGCGGAACACGGAACATTTCGAGCAAAACAGCGTTTCGGGAAGAGACTCGCGCCCGAGCGAAGGACGGTTTCGATCACGGAACATGGTCTCGCGGTAGCCTTCCGGATCACCACACCGCCACGCCTTCCGGCCAGAGCACACGCCGTCGCCCTCCACGCCGCCGAAGACGCAGAGGTCTCGATTGACTTGAGAATTCGCATCCTCGAGGATTCCTCGCGAAGGACTTCAATCGATCCCCACGGATGGCGCCAAATATCGCATTTATCTTCGGACAGGGTCCTTCGCCGAGCTTACTTGTTGAATGAGGGATCAACCTAAGGCCCTTTCAAGGGCTATACGTCCAAGGGTATGCCGAGCTACGGATCGGTGGATAAGACAATCGTGAAGCATACAGGTCGTTTTGTCCAGTTCGCCTCTCACGGAGGAGATAATAACCCCACGTCCAAAGGATTCACTAATGAGTGTGGTGTAGTTACAATGTGCTTGCTCGGAGGAGCCTCGAACTAGCCTAAGGACTCCAAAGTGAACAAGCTCGTGGTCTCGAGTATGTGTGGTGAAAAGCCCGCCTCAATACATCGTGCGAGGGGTATTTATAGGGATTTACAGGAGACAAGTTATTTATTACAGGGGCGCCATCAGAGGACGTCGCAAGGCAAAAAGAGGCCGCGCCACCCGCCGGTATAACGCGACGATGGGAACAATGAAGCGAGACTAAGTCAAACATGCCGGTATGCGCGGATCCCGGCGCGATCCTTGAGCCGCCATGCATTTAATGCCACGCCTCGTCGAGACCCCGAGCTAGCTTGCTTCGGGGCCGGTGCACGGTCGGTCCCTCTGCATGCGTTGTCCGCAAGGGCATAGCTCGGTTGGCGCCGAACCGATGGTCGTTTTGGTACAAGATATCCAATCCCCGACATTAGTTTATTTGGGTCAAACCGATGGTCGCATGCTTTAGATTTTGCCCTTTCATGATTCAAATATTGTAATTCCCGCCAAAGTAACTAGGATTGTATGCACTTAAATGATGAGCCAAGGCTATGCATGTATTCTTGTGTTATGCTTTATTATTTGATTAGGGTTGCAAGATCCAGATGATTGATCTTAATGTCTTGACATTAGGTTAAGGATATGCATGTCTGTTATTTTTTGAAGTTTAGACTCGTGGAGCCGTGTATGTATTCAATGTTTGTTTAATAGAGGATAGAAATATTCTAGATTTCTTCCTGTCATGATTACTCATCGATTGAGTATCATTCCATAATTATCAAGGTGTCGCTATACTCGATCCTCAATACCTTTTTGATTCACTCAACTCAATCTGAATATAAATGGGTTCTGCTATACTGCTATGGTTACTCAAATAGAAAGCATGCAATAAGAAAAGGTAACTACTGAAATTCAGATGGGAAACACAAGAGCAAGCAATCAGAATCTTTTGATAGAACTAAATCCTCTATACTTAGCAAGATTATCCAGGTGTTTGATGATGTGGATTAAATGAACATGCATGCTTGAAATGCCAAATGCTACCGGATTCTTTAGTTGATGGAATGCCGATTATTTAGTTATGTAAAGTTTTTACTTATTCATTGACTTACTTCACATGCAAAAGAGTTGTTTTCTGTTGTCGCGTGTTTTGAGTGTGCATAAAGTTGAGTTGGATGATTATTGTTTAATTGCAGAAAATGTTTTGTCGAGAGTGGTCTCATCCGTATGCCACTCTATCCTTTGTCGGTAAAAGCAAGTACGTCGAGTTGTGTGCTTAATTGAGTTATTCGTGGTTATATATCTGTTCATGGCTAATTTCTATTGATTGTGGTAAGTGTTAGTTAGATTGGTGATCGTCCCTTCGAGGACGTAATTAGCTATTGGATTCGAGTGGTCACTAGTAAGCCTTAATCCTGGTAAGTTTACTGTACCTTTGTTAACATTGCAGTGAGTAGCGAGTATGGGGTACATGGATACTCGTACTTAATTGTGCCCCATCTGGGAAATGGAATTGAGTGTGTTTGCGAATAGATTAGATGGTTAGTAATGTGAGAATTTGGGCTATGTTTATGTATGAGTGTGGTTATGGTTATGAATGTGAGAATTTGGGCTATGTTTATGTATGAGTGTGGTTATGGATATGTTAGTGTTGGCGATGAATGAAGGGTTGCATTTCATTCATGTAAATTGCATTTGTGCATTCATAATGGAAGAGGCGATCCATTCTCGACAAGGGCCTCTGTGTTCACACGTAGTGAATACGAAAGTCCTACCTCGTAGTCCCATTCATCGAGGTGAATGGGAGCGAGACAGTAAGAGTAGGCACCTTCCACAGATGGAAGGGACGTGAGGGTGCACACCGATGGGTGGGCACTCTCAAAGCGACTCTAAGACGCGTGCATGGAAATGAGCATTCATGTGCATTGCATCTTTAATAATGAGTGCTGTGGTAAATGGTGTGTCATATGGATGGTGATTTTTGTAATTGAAGGTTGAGGCGTAGACTCAACCCAAAAAGGGGAGATTGAATTAAATTTAATGAATTAGCACATTTCTTTGCCCTGCGAATTATGTTATATGAATATCATGGAGTGAAGTCTAGTTATAAACTCAAATGCAATAGATGAAAATGGTTTGAGTTGCAGCAAGGGGTAGTTGAGTCGGGAGACATTGTGACTTAGAGTTAAGTAGTGCTTCTTCGGCGTTGAATGAGTTTATTATCAAGTTGATGGTTTGATTGCGATAATTTTCTTGTATAGTCAAGTTATTGCTTTAAATGGGTATAAATGCGTATTGTCCGGATGTTGCTTCATTTGTCTTCCTTGCTTTTATGGTCAAGCTCTAGCTTTACTTATAATAAATTAGAATTGTTACTCGTGGTACTTTGTCGAGTCATCGACTCACGCTTGTTTGTTGTGTTGTTGCAGCATTGAAATCGGTATGCATGGGGAGTAGTAGCACAAGACGCGTTTGCATCAAATCATTTAATCGATTTGTAAAGCCCGGTTGTATTGATTATGGTTGTAATATGTCATTCGTCGTGGTGTGGTTATTAAGTTCATTGGATGTGTGATTGATTAACTAAGGACCCGCTAGAATGATATCATAACCGCAAT
>JAYEVE010000825.1:0-146486 GCA_036346375.1 Guadua angustifolia | reverse complement strand
TGGAAAGATAAGCTTGAAGCAGAAATGTGGACAACAAAGCACTGCCACCAAGTAGGAAAAGGATAAGATACTAATGCCTTCAGTAGTCAATAAATTATACCACAAATTCCACATGACACCATGTAGATAATTTTGGAGAACAAGTTCTACATCACACAGACTTTTGTCCTATGCTCATTATTTGTGACGTAGGTCATCAGGACTGTCACTTCTTTTAAGTTTTAACTCTATTGCTCAAAGTTCCTTTCAGATGGATTAACATGACATATTAATGTTCCACAAAACAAAATATATATCCATAATTCATAAGCTCTAGTGTGGAACATATGGCATGCATGCGGCCATGCGTCATGACCACTAGACAATGCAACTGAAAAAAAGTAATCAGAAGCCCTAGTGTGGAACATATGGCATGCATGGTATATTTTTCTCTAGGAATGCAAATAACTGACTAGCAATGTTGAAATCAGAAGCAAAACCATGAACCAATCCCTTAAGAACACCAATAACAAACTGATGAATAATACTTTTGATGTTGAACTAGATCAATGCTCGTGCGTTGCTACGAAAAATAAAATTTGTAACGAAACATAAAGGTCAAGCAATAAAAAAAATTTATGCTACAAGATCAAACATCTATTTCTCATGATTACAAAAGTTTTTATGGTTTCTTCTCCGGTATGAATTAAAACCAAATATATTGTACATAGCAATATATATTACCAATCTCAAAAATCAATCAATTATTTGTATATTACCAATCTCAAAAAAAATTTAGTCGAGTCGGTAAAATTTAGAGATAGGGAGATGGATACAGATTCTGTTGGAGATGCTCTAAGGAAGCCAGAAGGGCACCTAATGTGACTATTCTTTCTTCTTTTTTTGTGTGTAAAAATTTAGCAACACAGTACGGAGCTCGTATAAAATCGATGAAGGTGGATCTATTCTTGTTATATAGGCTTTTGGACGATAAAGTTCAAACAAACAGCACCATAGACGCACTGCGCACTAATTTACTGAAGTTTCTACAGTATAAACTACAGTGTTTTACCTACAGATTTTTAAAATTTTCCATTTAAAAAATATTTTCTGATTTTTTTGAAAAAATTTCATCTCTCTGTTAACTCTGTTAATGTGAGTTACAGTACTTTTGTTTTTCTATTTTTTAAAGAAATTTTCTTCTCTCTATTAAAATTCATGATTCATCCGTGGAATACGGGACTTTAACTAACTAGTATAATATGTATCTGGCTAGCTGCTCGGAACGAAGAGATTTAAGAAACACACCCAATCACTATATTTTGAGCGTGTTGTCGGTCATGTCCAAATTAAATGTCAACATCTTTGCAACTGGTTGCGCATGTAGCTGCAGATGCCTTCAAAGCAAATAGCAGTTTCGTAAAAAAAATTATTATAATTAAGTTTTGGACCGCATGTGATGTTTCTTTTTTCAATGCCAATACAACACCTAAAAGTAACACACAATTTACCAAATTAATTCTTTCATAAAACCTTCCCCAAAAATCAAAAATTTGAAAGCAACTCCGAATAAGAGATGAACAGGCTAATCTTATACTCCTCTAAAAGCTCAATGTAATGTTTAATTGGCAGCTCTTTTAATTTGCTATTTTTGACCAAAACTTTGCTACATACGAACTAAAAATTCGTGACGTGCAGCTCATCTGGAAAAGGCAACGGTCGCTACTGCTCCGTGAAGACCAAGCTATTACGTAGCCCTCTCATGCAGGTGAGATCGAAATATCCTACTCATACGGTCATACCTCTGTCACGACATGTAGAATTCTGAGACCTACGTGGGGCCCACAGCGACCTAAGGCGGGTCCTTGCACACACACGGGTTCTTCTCAGGGCCCACGGTGAGACGTCACTTCGTGCACTGCACATTTACCGACTGGGCATGCGGCTGCCAAAATCTCTAAATCTCGACCAAGATTTCGTATCCCAATTAGGGCATCTCAATGGTCATAATCATATCTATAAAAATTTATATCGTTCTATCCTATATGGAATTAAATGAAAAAGGCTACATAGATTGTAGGTTGTCATTAATTAAGCGAAGAAGAGAAATATTAATTCAAAATAGCTATGACATCTATATAGATTCCCGTTCAAGGGTTTACTATAGCATGGTATATAGATGACATGGATTTTCTATAAAGCTTATCTTTAACATTGCAGATGCCCGAGATGGATCCAAAATCCATTGAGTAGAACAATTGAGACCTCGTGGGGCCCTGGCGACCTAAGGGAGTCCTTGCCCCTTTGGTTCTTCTCGGGGCCCAGGAGACATCACTTCATGCACTGCATTTACCAACTCGCGTCAGCTGCCAAAATTTCTAAATCTTGGCGAGATTTGTTGATTAGAGATGGGATTCAAAATCCCTGAGTAGAACAATTGAACAAACTTTAAATTGTTATAGCAATTAAAAACTTTAAATTGTTATAGTAATCTCGGAAATTTGGGATTTAGCCAATCTTGCTAAAATCTCTTGTTTTTTACTAGTTTTAGTCCAATAACCCTTAAGAAAGTCACCTTCTATGAAAATTGGTTAAAATTTTTTTTTGGGATGTTTTAAAATTTCGGTAGAAACACTGTTAGATTTTTATAAAATTGTACAAGCTTATCATGATCTGAAAAATTTATGGTACTATCTTTAGTAGTGTAGGATCATATAAATTTTTTTTTTAAATAATTGAGCTTCATTTGTTATTTTTAAAAAATCAAAAACAGTATGAACATAATAGGGACACTAGTTTTGTCAGAATTTTATAAATTTTCTCAAATGTGATCAGGATCCAAAATTTTTATGAGATCTTAACAATTGCATCATATCCATTATTTAAAATTTTCAACTTTTTGGTTTGCTCGATCAAATCTATGTATGCATTGAACTTCATTTGTTATATTTCAAAAATCAAAAATAGAAAGAATATAAATGGTCAGTGCTCTTGTAAGAATTTTATAAATTCACTTGTGTGATCGTGAATCAAAATTTTTATTTGATTTTAAAATTTCCATAGCTCCCTTTTGTAAAATTTTCCAAAATTCTAAACCTTTTTATTATTGCTAAAGCAAATCTATGTATTGATCTTCAAACTTTTATCATGGCGTAGCACTAATAGAATTTTTGAAAATTATTGAAGCTTGATTATTATCTAAAATTTTATTGAAATATTAATGATACATCAAGACTATCAAAAAAAATTATAAAACTTTTAACATGGATTGAACTATTTTTCATTTAGTTAAATTTTTCGAGTAAGCCTTTCATCAAATAGTAGAGCGTAGAATTTTTAAAAATTCAGGATGTTTCATCATCATCTGAAAATTTTATGAGAATATAAGTAGTATATCATAACTATGCACAAAAATTCAAAATTTTCTAACATGGTTTGTTCTATTTTTCATTAGGTTCAAATTTGTCGGTCGTGTTTTATTAGGATAGTAGAAAATTTTGAATTTTAAAAAATTTCTCGGGCTTGATAATCATCTAAAATTTTTATGAAAATATCGTTGATATTAGGACTCTCCATAAAAATTTTAAAATTTTATTGAAATATTAATGATACATCAAGACTATCAAAAAAATTATAAAACTTTTTAACATGGATTGAACTATTTTTCATTTGGTTAAATTTTT
This sequence comes from Guadua angustifolia, assembly GCA_036346375.1. Lineage (NCBI taxonomy): Eukaryota > Viridiplantae > Streptophyta > Magnoliopsida > Poales > Poaceae > Guadua > Guadua angustifolia. Next base: position 142,824 of record JAYEVE010000825.1, on the reverse strand, counting down.
CAGGTAAGCCTTTCATCAAGATAGTAGAACTGTAGAATTTTTAAAAATTCAGGATGTTTCATCATCATCTGAAAATTTTATGAGAATATAAGTAGTATATCATAACTATGCACAAAAAAATTTAAAATTTTCTAACATGGTTTGTTCTATTTTTCATTCAGTTCAAATTTGCAGTCAGTGTTTTATTAGGATAGTAGAAAATTTTGAATTTTAAAAAATTTCTCAGGCTTGATAATCATCTAAAATTTTTATAAAAATATCGTTGATATGTCAGAACCCTCCATAAAAATTTTAAATTTTTTCAACGTTATTCAAACTATTTTTTGCACAATGAAAATTCATGAAATCTCGGCAAATCTGCCAAGATTCCAAAATTAGACCAAATTTTTGGTTTGTTGCAAAAAAACAAATTTGAATTTTTGTTTTTGTATTTCGTTTGGGATTCGTCCGAAATTCCGAGATCTCAACGAAATTTCGGATTTCAGCAACCTCTGAGATGTCATCCGAAAACAAGTTTTTAAACCTTGCTCTGAAATTGCTTAGCGGCTTTGAGCGATCTCACACTGAGATTTCTCCGACTCGGAACGCCGTCAAGCTCCCTACTCCAAAAATTTTACTTTCGTTGGTACGGCAGTGAAGAGAGCTAATAAAAAAGCTGAAGGACACCTCGTTGACTATTCGTTCCTTCTTCCTTTTTTGGCGTGTAAAAGTTTACCAACACAGTATGGAGCTCGTATACAATTCGATGAAGGTGGATCTATCATCTATTCTTGTTATATCTGTTGTGGTTGATTGTATCGATGGTCCTTCCGATTAGTGCTTGCCGTTCAAAGAACTCCGGTCTATCTGATTGCCGACCGATTGGTCGTTTCCGCCTCAGTGCAGGAAATTATCACAAGTACTTTAGATTTGATGAGAGGACGGGAAAGTACGTAATACGGTTGTTATGGGGTGGTTTGTGTTTCTTTCGCCTGACATCGCACGGGGGTTTTGGACCGAGGGTGGTTTCCAGAATTTCTTCGTTTTTACTGTATACTTCCGTGGCCAACAAACAAGGCAGGTGGCCAGAGGAGGGGACAGCGGGAGGATGTTTGTTGGAGCGGGAAGGCATGTAGCTGGGAATAGGGATGACAACGGGTCGGATACCTCCGGGTCCAACCTCCGTGGATTCGGACCGAGACCGAAATTGGACCCAATCGGACCGAAATCAGTCACAGGTTCAAACTTCGGACCGGACCGGACCGAACCGTTACCATTCTGGTTGCCTTCACCTCGACAGGGGCACGCAGCGCCGCCGCCACGGCCTTCACTTTCGGTCGAGCTTATCTCATCGATGGGGTTTGATCGGGTCCGGTCCCATGGCATTACCGTTCGAGGTGTGACGAAAGTGTATACGAGAACCTGCGGCTTCAAGATTTTCGTCCGCGAACAACGCTGGACGCGCTGGCGCTAGCGCCGCCTATTACTTCATTTCAATTTTCACCGCCCCGCGCTTGGCGCTGGCGCCGTGGCGCTGGGCCTTTCGCGCCTGCGCTCCTCGAGCGTCACGCGCTCGCCCGGTCGCCCGGCCGACGTGGCCCATCCGCACGCCTCCGATGCATGCCGAGTCTTGACGAGTTAGACTTACCCCCAACTATAATGTGGTCGAGTGCAGGTACCCACGGGTTCAAAATGAGATCCGGACTCGGACCCAGACCCGGACCCGAAATAATATACCTATGGGTCCAAATTTGGACCAGGATCCGGACCCATCGGTCGGGTACCTAGTACTCGGACCCATGGGTATTTTTGCCATCCTAATGGGAGGAGACGAAGTGGTGACAGGGGATTTGTTGTTGGGTTTACCGTAGAAACTATGCACTAAAATTGTTGTATTTATGTGATGTGATAGTCTTGAAAACAATATTGTGTGATGTAGTTTGCGACAGTTTCTTTGTCTTTTCTTGTGTGTGTTTGGCTGTACACTAACTGTAGAGAAGTTTCTTAGTATAATTGTATCAGCTTGATGTAATTTACTAAGATTAATAAAAGCTTCCTTTATCGAAAAAAAGTGATGTGAAGGTTGTAGGCAATATGTCACTGAGAATATCTTTATAAACTTAGATAGGGAGTAATTGACAATCAGTAAAACTCTATCTATTAGATTTTTCACCTTGTTTGTACACAAAGATCCGGTTTACCCTCGCGTGCTTCAATTCTCAAACAACACTGGCAAAATTCTAGCCGAAGAATAGAGCGACACCTCTGAAATGTATTCGATGGTGCATGTCTCATTTTTCCCGAGGCGAATGAAAGGTGGCAAAACAGGCACCAAGCTTTTGGAAAAGTCTTTTTGTACATAGTCTTTGCGGGATTACCGGAGAGGAAGAAGAATAACCGAGTCAGCACGGCAGGCTAACTAACAATCCCCACACTCACGGATAGGGCTGATGACAATGGACGAAGTCTGGTGTCCAGGCCTGAAATTTGAAAATCATTACTTTTCTAATTATGTAATAACATTTTTCTAAAAAATTCTAGTTCTCTTCCAAACGTAATTATAAAAATAGCTTCATCTCTAACCGTAAAAATGTCAGTAGAAAATATGTATCCTTGTGGTGAAGAGGACACGCTAGCGCAGAGGTAGGGTTTTTTGATTCGATTTGGTAAAAAATTGGCTCCCACCGAAACAGCCGAAATTCTTCAGCAAAATTTTGGCAAAATTCAAACAAAAAACAACAAAATCCGAAATTTACCCTTCACTCTAGGCGAAATTCCGAAATTCGAGAAAAAAATCCCTACGGAGAGGTGGGGGATGTCTGTAAGCGACCCCCATTTTCACATAGAATGCAAAAATAGAAATCTAATGTGCTTGCAGTATTAGTCCCTGAATCAGTAGCTAGTACGCACATTTACAACAATTGGAATCACAACCATATATCATTTTATTAAAGCGAAAACTAATATACAAAGAAATCTTACAACTCAGAGAATATAGCAGGAAAGAAGCAATGTCTTGTAGTGTGCCCATCCAACCCGCAGGCAACTGACAAGGCATAATCCCTAGAAAAGATCGCTTCAATAAAAATCCCGCAACACCTGCGAAAACAAACATTGAACTTGCTAACTTTATCCACCTAAAACAATAGATTAAGCAAAGGTGAGTACTTTCTCACTCGGCAAGATTTAAGGTGGTATTTGCAAATCGTAATCTGAGCCAAGTCAAAGAAAGCTACTGAGTTAATTTGCATAAAAGCGAAATTGAATTTGTAAATTAAGTTGTCATTTGCAAAAGGAATTTGTAGAAACAAGTTTGATTGATAACAAATAAGTAAAGTATAAGTAATAGTCCACGATCCTCCATGGCGTGGCGACGAATAATCAAATCATGAAATCCTTCAATATCGACCCTTTGACATAAAGCAGCAGGTTGTAAAGCGAATGATACGAGCCCTTTTGAAAATAATAAAACATCTAACATTGGGATGACTTTACCAAGTGCCTATGATCATGGTAGCGCTAATCGATTAGATTTTACACTCTCTGAGGTGTCTGACTTTACCCACAAAAATGATCAACCTTTTTGCTCGACACATTTCCTTAGGTGTGCGCAAGGAGATCATACATAGCGTTACATTATCCGGACATGACTTGAACCAACCAGCGTTAACCCACGCCATAGCAGAAACACTTACCCAAGTCGTGGATGCACTTTCAACACACCCAACACACCATTTTTGAACATGGCAGTCGTACACTGTTGCATTGGCAAGTACAAACCCCTTCAAGCAAACCTAAAAAGGAATGCCTGTGCTAGCTCCCGCCTTCCATAAATGCAAAGTTAAACTAGGTAACAATCGGTTTAAGATTGCCCCATCCCAACACTTGTGGTTTGCACGGATTTTTTGGATCAATAGTGTCCCATTGCTCGGTCCTTAATTTGATACGGGCGATACTTCACCCTACACTACGTGCAATTCCCTTTGCACAACCGGCTATTGCCAATAATCACCCGCATCAAAACTATAGTTTTATTTTGGGGGTTTTAATCAAAATACCAACAACCAGTAGTGTCATTTCCAGCCATTTTAAATTCTCAGAAACCATTTTGATCTGATCATCTATTTTGTTGATTCTAAAGTATGGCTAAGCATGAATAATATGTAAACGCATATACCCATGATGACATTAAGTAATGCCTATCCTTAATCTATAGTTATCAAGGTTCACATATCCATACTTATCAAGGAGGTTTTATGAGACAATAGGTATATCTACCAACACCACAAAATAGCAAATTTACAGAAAATAAACGCATGTATGAAACCATTTGATAAACAAAAGGAAAATTAAATACTGAGATCAATATGATCAAAGGGATGCTTTCCTTACTTAATCTTTGTTTACTGACGAAGTCAAGGTTGCAGCTGACGAAGGCCACAATGGAATCAGAGATGTCGGGTTTTACACGCCGTTATCAACTAAAAAATAATAAGAAGTAAATAACAAATTTCAATAAAGATAAAAGAAGGTAGACAGAGACAGCTCTGAAATGTATTCAACGGGGCATGTCTCATTTGTCCCGAGGTGAATGAAAGGTGGCAAAACAGGCACCAAGCTTTAGGCAAAGTCTTTCTGTATATAGCCTTTGCGGGATTACCGAAGGGAAAGAAGAATAACCGAGTAAGCACGGCAGGCTAACTAATAATCCCCGGCCACAGTCACGAATATATAGGGCTGCTAAAGGACGAAGTCTGGTCCTATCTGGTACAGGCCTGAAATTTGAAAATCATTACCTTTCTATTTGTGTAATAACTTTTTTAAAAAATCTATTTTTCTTTCGAACACAATTATAAAAATAGTTTCATCTCTAACTATAAAAACACCTGTAAAAAATATGTATCACTTACCGCACTCTCTCTCCTCCCTCTCCTCCCTGGAACGTCCAAATAAAGAAACAAACAAACACCTGTAAAAAAATATGTATCACTTACCGCACTCTCTCTCCTCCCTGGAACGTCCAAATAAAGAAACAAACCTTAATTCCTTAATCTATATACATCAAAACAAATCAAAGTCCTCACAAAAAAGAAACCAAATCAAAGAAGCAGCAACAAGGTCCACGTCGCCATCATCGATAGGAGCAAGCTCAGCAAGTCCGAGTACTACACGAGCACACGGTCCTCGATGCCACGACGCTGCTCAACGGCAGGCCCCCAGTGAACCCACAACACCATAAAGAGCCAGCACAAGGAGCTTTGCCGCTCAACCAGCCAAGAATAGCAGCAACCCCGCAGCGATCGGCGTCTACAAGCTCATCAATGAGGCATTCGTTGTGAGGCGGCGCCGGCTAGGTCTGAAAAAAAAACTGGTTAGGTTTAAATCAAAATTACTTTGATTATAATAATTATTAGTTTTAAAATTAAAATTACTCCCTGAGCTCAACATTGCCGACTTCTCGTGAGTCGCAATAGTGTAGAAGAGAACAAGACGACTACTATAGTGGGATGGGCAGCAAACGCAATCACCATGGTCAAGAAATTCTGATTCTCAAATACTAGTCAATAGTTACGAATTTTTCATTGTTCTGACCTCGTTTGCCTTTTTTTTCCGAAATTGATCGTGCACGGAATGAAATAACAGAAATAGTCACTACACAGTAACATTCAGCGATCCCCATCCACGGGATTTTTTTTTTATTTTTTTGCAGTCAAATCCAGCGGACCAGATCCGCTGGAAAATTTTTCAAACTTTTTTATTACCTCCAGTGGATCCAGTCCGCTGGATCTCTTTTTTTTACAACGGACGAATAAAAACGAATTAAAAAACGTGCAACAGTACCTCCAGCGGTTCCGACCGCTGGAGCACTCATGCTACAGTATCACTACAGTGACTCGCGTCATTTTTTGGTTTTCCCGACTGAGCTCGCGCGCTACAGTGTCAGCGTTTTTTTCCCTAAATGCGGGTTTGGTTTCCCCGAATGAGCTCGATGCAGAGTTTAAAATAGAGTGCGATAAATTTAGAAAAATTCATATTTATCGGCGATATTTAATATAATTGTTAGTCATTTTTTTTCGATGAGTGATAAATTTGACTCGCTGAAATTACGGATGTCTATTGTCACTAAAAAATTTAAGCACATTGATTCTGCTATTTGTCACGGAAGAAAAAACGACTGTGATTTTTTTAGTGTAGTAGCTCTATTTGTGTATAATTTTTTTGAAAATAGATATGGTCGCGATGAAATTCCGAGAATTCAGTGGACTGAGCGTACAATATTATTTCAAGCGGTTGGGGCCAACAAGATTCTTGTTTTGCGCGGTCGCGACGCAATGGATTTTTTATTACAGGGTTAGAGAGAGCGAAGAAATATACCTTGAGCTAACACTACAAGAAAAGTAATTTTTAATGACGGTCCAAACTCATCATCATTAGTCCTGAAATCGTCATTATAGATTTTTTTATGACGAAATTTAACTTGTCATAGAAAGTTTTAAATGACAAATTGCTTATTTTCGTCATAAAAAATCAATTTTTTCTATGACAAATTACATTTTCGTCAGCAAAAAGATCACTTCTATGACGAATATAACCATCATTAATTATATCCAAAACATCATGAAAAATATAAAATCCGTCATAAAAAACACTCCGTCGACCAAAAATGAGCGTTGACATTTTATTTATGATAAATTATTAAATCCTGATTATTACCAGCGTGGATATGCATTTTCGTCATTGAACACTTCAGTGCCACATCAACAGCCAGGGTATTTTGACAATTGATAAAATTTAGAGTTCAAACAAGCGTCTAGAAAAAAAATAGTCGTACTTTGACGGTTCATAAAAAAATCAGTCGGAAATCCGCATTTAGAAAAAAAAATCACCGACACTGTAGCGAGCGAGCTCATTCGGGAAAACCAAAAAATGACGCGAGGCACTGTAGCACGAGAAATCCAGCGGCCTGAAACCGCTGGAGGTACTGTTGGGCGGTATTTTAATTCTTTTTTATTCGCCGGTCGTAAAAAAAAAAGATTCAGTGGACTGGATCCGCTACAGGTAATAAAAAATTTTAAAAAATTCCAGCGGATCTGATCCGCTGGATTCGACGGCAAAAAAATTTCCCGCAGATGGGGTTCACTGAATGTTACTATGTAGAGGCTATTTCTGTTATTTCGTCTGGTGCATAGCCAGTTTCGAAAAAAAAACGGCAAACGAGGCTAAAACAGTGAAAATTTCAATAGTTGCCTGTGACACTGGCTACTGCTACGAGCCTGGAACTGTTTCCTTTGTTTTGGCTTGGGGGCAGCAGATCTAGGCTAGTGGAGGCCACCGACGATGAGCTCAACTCTAGTGCCGCTAGCCTGCGTGGGCGCGCATGCGCTCACCGGATCTACCACCGTCGGAGGCCATCGACACCGAGCTTCTTCTTCTTCTCCCTTTCGATCGACGGAAGGGTCCATTCTCTTTTGATCATTCATATCTCTCTTCTAATACTAAAAGTGGTGCGCACAGGCTGGTCTAATCACAAATCTAGCCCCAAAAGCAACATGTTCAAATTTGATCCAGTCTATTTGCCATTTTGAGCTAGCCTAGTCCAAAAGCATGGACAGACCCGAGTCCATTAGTAGCCTGGTCACGGATACATGCCCTTTTGATATTGTAAGGACCCGAATTCACCAATTCGAATCCACTGTATTTTACCGCACTAGTCCCAGGATCAATCGCTAGTGCACACAGCTTAACATCGGTAAGCATCATATCATACACAACGATAAGAATAATAAGACTTCATTTATTAATATAACTAGTATATGATCTTATGATCACTTACAATTATTCAGCCACATAGGCTAGACTGAGAAATAACTTGAACAAATGCAGCGGAAAAACAGTAGAAGACGTAGATGTCCCATCAGCACACCACAGGCGACTGACAAGGATTGGCCTAGTGACACGCGTCCACCTGAAAGTCCTCCTCCAATAACGACGATGATTCCTCCACTGTTGTTGGTTGTTAAGCAAGGGTGAGTACACCAACACGTACTCAACAAGTTGTGCACAAAATGCAATTCTATCATAGCTACATGCAGGCTTATTCCAAAGGAAAGGCTAAGGGTTCATTTGCAATAAAGCAGCATTTAAGAACACATACATTACATAGATTTAAAAGACAGTAAAACAAATAACAAGTAAATAGATTCAGTGATTCTCAAATAAACCCAAGTTTTCCATCCTAATTCCAGTTTCCTTTATCCACATGGCATCCCGCCATCCCTTCCGATTGTCCATTTTAATTATCTACCCTTGATTTGTAATTCCGAGCATTGCTCAATCGTGAGCACGGCTATCCGAATAGTTTGTACACTCTGCAGAGGTTATGCACTTTACCCACATGATACAACCATGCACCACACAGTAATGATTATAACAAAACCTTTACAATGCATCCTCTTAACCCAAGTGCTACCCGCTAAGGTTTCAACATCAAGGGTTACACCACCACAACAGGCCCCCCTCTTGCGCCATGTGAGTTTCTCCGACACCGGACTCACACCACCACGATAGCACTCAAGTTAAGCATTTGCAAATTAGTCAGCTAGGTCTGCCATAACAACATGTGGTTGCATGATTGACTCACTCAAAGGCTCGCAAGGTTAAGTCCTTAGGATTGATTAAAGCAAGACATACACATACCCTTAGCTCCTCGAGCCCACCCGCACACTTGCCCCTTCCACTTGCTTCAATCTTAAAATGATTAAACCCCCGGTTGGTTACCAAGCACCACGTGCTACTCACAAATCAACATCGTTGTGTGACCTCCCCGCCACGACAACTCAATCTCTTTGTGTGACCACACATGACACACAAGTTATCATCATTGTTCCATATTCTATTAGTCAAAATTAATACTCAACATTTCATGTACATGTGATGACGTGGCATGGCTAAGCATTTCTATTCCGTTCTAACCATCCATGTTGATTTCAGTATTAACCAACTATAATGAACCAACCTAAGGTGACAAGTGGATTATGGCATACAAATAGCAAGGTAGGGTGTAATTCAAAGGATACATTAACTAATCCTAAAGTTAAATTAAAATCATTTGTACACATAAAATATCATGCAATAAAGTAAATCAAAATAGCAATTTTGCAAACATGGGTGCAACATGATCAAAGCACAACTTGCCTTGCTTAAGCTCCTGGTCTTGGTCTAAAGATTGCTCTTGAAATGATAATTCCTCCTCCGAAATCTCGCACAATTCAACGTCTATGCGAATCGAGAAGAAATAGCAAATAAACACCAAAACCAAAGATCAAATAAACTCAAAAATTCAAACAAAAGCCACCATTAGAAATATCTCAATTGTACAAATTTTTAGGAATTTGAATCACCTCAATCGGAGTTCATATGCAAAAGTTATGGTATTTTGAAGTTTTAAAATCCTGAAAAATCCCTAAAATCATAAAATCCTAATTTATCGAATTATTTTTATAAAGAAAAATATGAATTTCCCACCCGGGCTGTACGGACGACACGTGGCCTAATATGAACCACTGGATACCGATCTAACACTTCCTGTTTAATCCGCAATGTGGTTAAATATCCACCTTTAGATCTAAATCCGACGATCAAGATTAACCCAAGGGTTTTACTGTGCACTTAAATGACGTGGCCCAACCGTGACCCTGCGATCTTAATCCAACGGCTATGGCTTACCCGTGTTAACTACTGTTGCCCTAATCGACGTGGCTTGCTCTGGACCACACGATCCTAATCCGACGGTAGAAACCTTACCCGAGCACTTCACTGTACACCGCGGCGACGTGGCTCAACCTCGGCGCTCAGATGAAGATCTGGCGGTCCACGAAGCTCGAATCCGGCGGGGACGAAACGACGGCGCTGGTTCACCGGGCTTGGGGAAGATGACCCACCCGACGGCGTCTCGGTGATCTCCGACGAAGAAGAATTAGCGAATCCGATGCGGCGCAACTCGGCGAGATCGAATCCGAGCTTTGATCGGCGGAAGAATATCCCCAACGGCGGCAATGGCACGGCGAAGCCCCTTGGTACTCTGACGAGCTTGCGCGACATCCTCCGAGTTCCTCCGGCGACACAACTGCAGGTGAAGTGGGCGGCAACTCGTGGGGAACCTTGGGCGTTGCTCCGGAGTCCTTAAATACCCGGCATGGCTCGGAAATCATGGAAACCTCCACGGACACGGCGGCGGCGGCGTGTTCGAATTGAGCTCGGAGTCCAGGTTGAAGACGACGACCAGTGACCGTTCGATCTTGATCCGACGGTCGGATGGCTTAGGGTTTCCGAATCGGTAAGATGTGATGAGGGCCGCACGATGGAAATCAAACGGCTGTGGAGCGCTAGGGTTTCATAAATGACGCGGCGTGACGAGGGCCGTTGGATTATAATCCGATGATCGACATTACCCCTCCCGAATCACAGCCGGTCCGCACAGTAATGGGCCGGGCCCAATACTATTCACACGATTTTCCGGAATTTCCTATTTAAATTAATCCAAAAAATTCATTTGATTTATTTAAAGCAATAAAAATGCCCTAAAAATTTCAAGAAAAATCTCAAAATTACTTTGAGACATTCTGGACCTAAATAAAATATTTTTGGTAAAACTTTATTTTAAACTTTTCTTTTTATAATTATTTCTTAACAAAAAGCTTTACATAATAATTCAAATAAATCTCGAAAATCCAATTAAATCCGAAAATTCACAAAAATCATAAATTGCATTAAAATAATATTAAATAATTAAAAACTCAAAAATTGGGATGTTACAAATATACATACTGTAAAACTTTTGAAACTTTGATTGTTAATACCTTTTTACATATTTAGATTATATACATAAAATTATATTTGTATATTTGTCTTGAAAAGTAATTTTATAATATTATAATTTTATTATATTTTATAAATACATTACAATATAAATTAGTGATTAAAGTTATGTTTTAAGGGCCGTGTCAATATCAAAAGCGACATGTACTTACGATTAGAGCAAGTAATTCAATTCAAATGGATGGAGCATTAATTTATGTTTCATCTGCCATGCATTTTCTAACAAATAAACCTAAACATGATGTCACCTTTGTCTATCACTGTCGAGATCCGAATATGCAAATCCAGAACCTCTGTGTATACTGCACTAGTCTAGAATTACGCTAGTGCATACAATGGCGACAAGAAAGTAATATCACAATCATACACAACAAAAACATAATAAAAGACTCTATTTACTAAATAAAAGATAGTTGATTGGCCTTATGGTCGACTTTACATTATTATGCCACACAAGGTTTAAGCTCTAATAAATAAAACAATGAGAGAACGGAAACTTCAGATGAAAACCCACCAATATACCACAAGCAATTGACAAGGTTAGGTCCTAGTAACTCACCTTCTTCGGTACTCTTCCTCTAAGGCAGATGTAGACTCCTCTTCAACTGATGATTTTGTTATGGCAAGAGTGAGTACATAAAGTACTCAATAAGTTGTGCACAAAATATAAGTCTAATTAACTATATACAAGGCTTATTCCAAGTGAATGGCTATTATGGTTATTTTGCAATAAAGTAGTATTTTCAATTGAATACAATAAACAAATTGAAATGACAATAAAACAAATAACAATAATAAATAACTTCTAGGTATTTCTCAAATAAATTGGCACACAACCCTAAACCATATTCCAAACTTCCATTGGCACACAACCTTCCTTCTCAAGTTTTATTTCATAACATCTAACCCTTGACCGAAATTCTCGAGCTTTGTCCATAACTAGGTACACTGCTATCCAAATATTTACACACCCTACGAGGTTATACACTTTTACCACAAGATATGATCAATCTTATAATATAGGCCATTACATCGCATACCCACTAAGGTGCGACTAAGAAGATCATAATAAAATCTTTCAAAAACTCTATCTCTGAATATAAGACCCTCTCGAAAAGCCTAAATTAGCTATTCCTTCTCTTTACAAAAGCGAGAAGAACATAAGGGACTCATCGTTGGATTAGGAATAATCAATCGCTTAAGACATAGAGCATCAGAATACACACACCTTCCCAAGCCAGTGTACCACAGCTTTAGTCTTTCACAGAAGCATCCTATGTAAGACTTGGTAACTTACTTAGTTAAGTTTAGCTCATAACAGTATATGTAGTTATATGATTAGCCTAATTCAATGACTTGCAAGGTTAAGTCCCTAATTGACCGAGGCAAGACTTCCAACTACTCACTCATAGAAACCATAATACTCTCACTCACATAACAACCCATTATCACACAAACCCACCATGGAAACAACCTCTTGCAACTTAACCCAATCCACCCCAATCTAAATCATTTACTACCCTGGTTGATTATCGCACAACACATGTCATTAACAACTCAATAGTGTTGTGTGACAATACATGACACATCTTTTCATAAACATATTTGATTAATCAAATTGAATTTACACTTCTAAAGATATTAGTTATACGTGGTATGGCTAAGCAAACTACACACGATTTAACCAACCCACATTGGTATATATTAGCAACCAACTAATAATTAACCATCCTAGAGTGACAATAATCATGGCATATAAATGACAAGGTAGGTATAATCCAATTGGGTAGAATAACTACTTTCCAAATTATTTGAAAAAAGATTTAAATAAAATGACATGCAATAGATTAAAATAATATAATATTTATAAAACTATATTCAACATGATCAAAATACAACTTTCAACATGACCAAAGTACAACTTGCCTAGGAACAGTTCCTGATCTTGGTCTAGACCTTGAGTTTGAGTCAACTCTTCACCCATGAACGCTCCAAGCACTTCAACGTCTATGCAAAACGAGATAAAAACATTAAATAAATATAAACCAGATAGAAAAAATTCATAAAAATCAAATAAAATTAATCATTAAATATATGTTGAATTTACAAATTTTAGAAACTTGCATCACCTCAATCGGGGCTTGTATGAAGAAGAATAGGCTCTCAAAAGATTTAAATAAATGATAAATATAGGAAAAGCAAAATTCCAAATTTTATAAATTATTTTTCTAAAGAAAAACTGATCTATGACATCATCGCTATTGTCATAAAGGAATAAAATAAATCTGGAAAATTTCTATTGGACTAACATGTGGACTCACGGTCCATAGACCGGGTCCACAGATTAGATCGGTCCACGGTGAACCGGGTTTATGGCAATAGCCAACTGACATGTGGGCCTGCTCGGTTGACACGACACAAGCGATGTGGCATTGATGAGCGACATGTAGGACATGATGTTGACGATCTTGGCGTGCGTGACGCTCATATGGCCGCATACCGCCGACGAACACGGTCAAGCCACGCGTCGGTGGTGGCATGGGGACCTAGGTTCACTAGTGATGGTGGAGGAGGGCACCAACTACTGGGACTTGATGTTCGCGGTTTTGGTGGCGCAGATGGCTTTTTCTCCGATGGTCTGAAACGGCATTGCGACAACTCTAAGCTGTCGACGGTCGAGATCAACAACCGCGGCGCTTTTCGATGGCTCTCGAGTTGAGATGATGTGCTCACTAACCTGGAGCTGCGATGGCGAACTCAATGGTGTGATCGACGACCCAAAAATACCTTTACTAGTGGTGAATCAGCGGTGGAAACCTTGTAGTGACGCTCGGCAATCTTCACAAAATCCGACTCAGCGCAAAGTGCTATCCAAGGATTGATCTGGGGTTATGCCTCTTGGGGTCCGATTTAACACAATGCGCACTTTATAGATCAGAGGAGCCTCGTGAATATAGCAGACATAACCATGGAGTCCATGGCGGACACAAAGTTCGCACCCGGACTCGAGCTCGAAGATGACTTGCCACCTATCGGCCTCTCGATCTGAGGCGAGATTGGGCCAAGCAATGAGTGGCATGGAGATGGGCACAGCAGGCTGGATTGGGCACAAAAGGGGACTAGGCCCAACGTGGAAACATTTGAAATTTGAGGCCAAGGGTTTCGACAAAAGCCAATTCCAGCTTTTTAAAACATTTTCAACTTAAAATAACTCTCGAAATTCAAATAGCTCCAAATTAATAGCAAAAATACTTGAAAAAATCCATAAAAATTAGTAATATATTTTGACATATTTAGAACTCAAATAAAATATTTTTGGCAAGATTTTATATAAACTTTGCATATATTTAAATATTATTTGCAATAGGCCTAATTCAAAATATTATTTAAAATCAAAATAAATTCCAAAAAAATTCCTAATATTCCCAAAATAAAAAAATAACAATATAAATCATTAAAAGCCAAAATTTTGGATATTACAACCATGACCTCCCATGACTTCTTTGTTAATGGTGCCGCACTTCATCATTGGCAATCCTACTTCGATGACTACCCGTACATCAAACAACTCCACCACGGGCTCTTCGCAAGGCACTCACTGTTGGCTTCTAGTCCACCTTGAGCATCCTTGTCAGCTTCTTCTCTATTATGAGCATCTGAGACACTCTAGTTCGACTACAAGTAGATGCTAGAGCAAGGTTTCAAATTTTGTTTTTGGACCACATCTCGTAGGAGACCAAAATCCAAAATTTCGATGAGGATTTAGGAATTTAGGGTGAAATCTAGATGATTCAAAAGGAAAATTTGAAATCTAGAAATTTTGTGGGTGAAATTACTTAAATTTTGGATGAAATTGCCAAAATTTTGGCAATTTTTGGCCGGTTATGAAATGGTCCTCCGAGGCTAGAAAAAATGGGAAAAATATGAAAAAAATCATGCAAGTATTTATCTACATTTTCTATCTATTTAAATGCAAAATACTATGTACTTGCATATAAAAGATACTAAATTTAGAAAATTTGGCATTATTTCGATTGATTTTCGAATTCTAACGGTTATATTTGGCAATAATCAATTTATATTGTCATCACAAATGATAAATATGAAATAAAATTGATACGCATGATAATTCAGTATTCATAAACACTTTTGAACATCCATTACAACTTTGAAATGACGCCGTGCATTCCATCCATCCTATTTCATCCATTACAATTATTTCCAACATATGTGTTATATAATAAAATAAGCGTGCTTAATCAATTTGGACTGGATATAGCCATGAGCATAGCCACTGCGAAGCATACAAGAGCATATATATACCACCTATATGAGCATATGTGCTTAATGAAAACAAGTGTGAAAAATAAATGAGAGAAATACCTATGAAAACATGGATGACGCGACAATGCACTACTCGGCCTGAACAACTTGCAAGAGGCATAATTAAAGGAGTATAAACATGTATTGCAAGAAAATATAAAGCATAATTAAAAGGAGTACGAGCATGTTTTGGAAGAAGAGGCATAATTAAATAAAGATTATGAATATGTAAAGTATGGACAAGTATCCATTGATGTACCTACAAGTAGTAGTATGTGTATAGTGCAACCTCAACCTTTGTGTCATCGACAATGATCTTGTAATGCTTCCTCTCATGCGCTTGCTTATACTCATCCCAGTTCATGCCCCGCGATAGCCAGACAGACTTGTAGTATTCATAATGCGCCATCTAGGTTGAAGGATTATCTGACTAGTGTAGGTACCTAACAGGCTTGTTTCATATGTACAGATCGACGTAGGGATTAGTATATGGTTGAACATTCATGTCAACAAGTAGCTTCCCAAGGTGACTACACATCATCTGCCTTTCAGTTACCTAGGCTCTCCTTTTCGAACAATTGTGAAACTATGGAGATACCAATTTTATTCAGGTCAAACGTCTAGGACACAAAGCCAAGGTTTCAAAAATCGATAAAAATCAAGCGAAAATCAGTGGAAACTAAAGAAGTTTGAATTAAATTTTTTTTGAACTTAGTGGTCAAACAACGGCGGGAAAATAAATTGAGCACATTTACCTATTTTTGAGTGATTTTCATTGATTTTCGATCAATATTCTTCGATGTTTTTATCATTTTTTATTTTCAAACGGTTTCTTTTTCTATTTTCGAGTGTTTTTTTTATTTTTGAGCGATTTTCACCATTTTTTAAGCGATTTTTTATTTTTAGCACATTGAAGCAAAAACTAAAAAAATCCAAAAAATTACAAAAAATCTCAATTAATCTGTAAAACAACTTTGAGAAATTTAAACAATTTTTAAAATTATTTATTGCTTCTAAAAAAATCCAAAACTACAATTAATGAAAAGGAACAAAGACCTTTGTTAGAGCATATATTTCGACAAGATCATTATCAGAATTTTAAAAAATATATAGGTCCAATAATTATCTAAAAAATTTATAATATCATTAGCATTGCCTCAGGACCTCACAAAAATTTTTAAAAAATTTTAACACACTTTGCTAAATGTTTTAAAAAAAATTTAAATTTGCATTTGAACTCCAAGGTTTACGAGAGGTTTCAAATTGCGAACGGTTTGAAACTGTTGGTATTATTGAAAACCGATTAGGTTTCGATAGTTTTGCAAACCTCGTACATAGCCCACGCCTGAAAGTAGTCTTTGAAATGGCCATCATTGAAAACCAATTTTGCCAAGGTTATCTTGCGACAGCCTCCAATGCCATATATAGGAAGAATGGTTATCTATTCTGCCATGCTCCCAAATAAAGAAGCCATTATTTTTTGTTAAGCATGGACTTCAGTTTTGGTTAAGCATGGACACACTCATGCATTTTTTATTTTTGTGTTATAATTTGTATATGTATTATTTTTTGAAAAAAAAATTGCATGTGTTCCACATAAAAGGCATTAAAATTCAGCACAAAAAATTGATACTAAATCCGGTCCAAAAACTATCCAAGCTAGTCCAAAAGTATATGACCTGTGCTGCCTCAATTAAGGCGACCTTCTCAACATCCGACCATGCATACCAACCATGATTGAATGTCTCTACGTCATCTCTACTATTGAGTTGCATGCATCAATCAGTTCATCCAAAAGGCTAAGCTGATGAGGAAAGAAGGCATCTACATTGTCTCTACTGTTGAGTTACATACACCAATCAGTTTACCCAAAAGCCTAAGCTGATGAGGAAAGACGGGCGATTTACGATACTTCAACACTCATCCTCACGTGTAGACTCCCATGCCTAAGATGTGGAATAGGAGTAGGAAGTAATTATTATTTTTTAATTACGTCAATCGAGACTTAAACTCAAGATTTCTTAGCTTTGATACCATATTAAGTTACATTCACCATTGAAAGTTATCGGGGAAAATATGAGTAATTCAAATATACTTCCACAATACTAGAATTGAGACCAAAGGAGAGCTAAAAATTAGAAGAAAAAAACTTGGTAGGCTAACACCCTAGCCTCCGCAATTTCTTACATATGTAATTGGACACACTCGTGTGCATCAGTTTGTCAAGTGTGGTGCATGCGTGTAGGGATAGCCAAGCAATTGCTTAGCATGCACACGCCTATATGTAATACGCTGCATGGCTCATTTTAGGCATGCCTCGGCTAAGACTATCACCGCCGTTTCCTTCCTTAATCCTTCCCACCCCTCGACGGAATCCTTCCAGATTCCCATCCCTTCCCACAGATACATCTCCAACGACATCCCTTCCAGATTCCCTTCCCACCCCTTCATTCATATTTTAAGCATATACTTTAACCGCCAAAGTTTGTGCATGATTTTATCATGAGAGTGTATTTGACTTGTTTATGATGTATTCAGTACATTTTCGAATGAAATAAATGTTTTTGTAATAGATGCTTGGTTGCGTAATATAAAAAAGTTATTTGCATTTTTGTTTAAAAAATAGTATATACATAATTTTAATGTGTTGCTTCTGGACAAAAAAAATAGCATGTCGAGAGGTTCTTTGTTCGGAAGGAGTCCTTACTTACCCGTACCGTGGCTTGTCTTGGAAGGAGTCATCACTTGCCATACCGGGCTGGCTTCCTCGAAGGAATATATCAATTACACACTGGCGGCTTGTCCTCGCAATGAGTCATTATTTGCCCAAAGCTGGCTTGTCCTGCAATGATCTGTCACTTGCCCCCAGTTCCTTCCACGAGAAGCTACCTCTGACTTCATCTCATTTGAGAGCTAGCAACAAGCATGAGTTGGTTTCGTGGTGGTCCGAGCATTTCTCGGTGTGCTCGTCAACTTATGGTGCTGGAGGAGGAAGAGGTTCTCCCCGGCTTCAAGGGACCGCTGCTTTCCCGCTCAAGCTTCTTGCTTTGGCGTGAGGGCTTTCTTTTGTCAACAGAAGACTTTTCTCGCCCGTGGGAGTTGAAATTTTTCTTGCTCAAGCTCTTGCTCAAGTCTGAGGATTTGCTCCTTAGCCTCGGAAGCGTCCTTCTCCGCCTGGCGGCACCTAAGCACGAGCATCCTGTCTTTGAGCTTGAGGTCGGCCATTGTCTGCTCAACCTCGTCCAGGCGGGCTTCATGGTCGGACAGCAGTTGGGCCCTGGCTTCAGGGACCTCCATCGCCGCGTCAAAATCCTCTAAAGCATTTTCAAAGACCTGCAGTCTGGAAAACCTAAGGTATCGCTCCGAAGGCCGTGCGAAACGAAACCGCGACAAAGGCAAGAAGAGCCTCCTTACCTGTTCAAGGCATGCGCGGAGGTTATTTTAGGCGCTCGTCAGTCCTCCTCTCTTGGAAGATCTCGCAGAAGCCCGGCGAGAAGGCTCCGTGTTTCCTCTGGGTCCTTCCAGAAGGGCGGGTTGGTAGATTCTGATGATTCATCCCCCATGGCGCGAAGGTCGCCCCGGGGCACCAAGCCCAGCTCTTGGCCGCGCTCGCGCCAAGTCTTCTCGCTATCCGCTTGAAAGCATGCGATTCGCTTCGGAGGCGCTGTCTCATCCCCGCATCGCGGTTCACCCGGGCCACCTTCATCTTGGGCGGAGTAGTGCGCCTGGAACCTGGGCCTTCTTGAGCTGTTTTTCATTCAAGGTCAAGAGGTTGGCCTTCTCCCTCCTTCCATGCTTTTTAACCGGAGGGGGTGCAGCCGCCTGGGGATGCGGTTCCTCAGGGCTGGAGGCCCGTTTCACCGAGGCCGTCGTGAATTCACTTCTCCACGCCCTCACGCCTCGGCCATCACAATGTCGGCGTGCATCAAGAGCACCCTGCATAAGGCACATTCAACAAGCTAAATAAGCTATCCCCGCGGTCAATGGGAAGGCCCTACGAGCTATTTTCGCCCACGTCGAGAGGGTGGGGTTAGCTCGGGCATACAAGAAGAAGGGCAAGGAAAGGCAAAACTCGAGACTCACCTTCGCCTGGGCCCTCGTCGCCACCGGCGGATGCGTTCGTGGCGGCCGCGACCACCATCTCGGCCTTCTCTTCCGCGGCCTGGGTGATCCTAGCCAGGCGGGGCTCGACGTCCTCCATGTCGACCTCGACCAGCGCCCCTCCGAGCTTCCGAGATCGGTCGCTGGGTGTTGCTTGTCCAGGTCGGCGATTGCGAGGGCTCGGTCTTTCTTAGCTTGCTCGACCTCAGCCTTTAACCTGGCGAGCTGTCTCTCCAATGCCTCGCGCTCGGCCTGCACCATCCCCTCGATCAGTCTTCCCTTCGCCTCGATCTGTTCTACTTGAATCCTCACAGTATAGTTCTTCAACCAGAGCCTCAAGCGGCTTACCTCCTCCTTCCTATCGGCGTACTCCTTGTGGGGCCAGATGGGAAGCGCCCTTTGCCTCTTTCGATGGCGGGGTGTTGCCCGAGGAAGGCGCTCCTCTTGCTCCTTGAGCCCTTGGCCCGAGAGGCCGGGATAAGCACCTGCAGCTCGCCCGGGCGCAAGCAAGCAACCGCCAGTGTCAAGGCGATCCTCTCTGAAAGATAAAACATGGGGGCGTCGAGAGAAGGCTCGAGACGCTTTTCCCGAAAGCCATCGCAAGGAGGCATTGAGAAGGCTCGGGATGCTCTCCCCCGAGCATAAATTACAAAGGAGCTTACCACTTCGCCCCGCTCGAGCACGTTGCTCGGGACATCCGCTATGCTCAAGCTCTTACCCTTGGGGGTGCAGGCAGCTTCGGCCACCCTCTTCTCAAATCGCCCAACAAAGTCCGGTCAAGTTTGCACCCGCGAGCCAGAAGTCAAGACAGGCCTTGAATGGCAGAGGCCAAGCAAAGAATCTTCAAGGTCGTGTAACTTACAAGAGGTGCCCTCCCGGGTCAGGTCGTCCCATCCGGTGATCTTGAAGAAGGGGTGCTCCCTCCTCCTCAGAGGGGACACCCTATTTCGGAGGAAGTCGCGGGAAATGTCCCGGCCGGTGAGCCCCATCTGCGTGAGCTCGGCCTGATCACCGCAGCTGGCAGCTCCTCCTCGAGCCTGGCGGGATGCGTGGGATCTCAAGTGGCGCAAGACTTAGTCTCAGATGTAAGCAAAGTGCTCCCCTCCGCCTTCCACGAGATAGAACCAGTTTTCGGCCCATCCAAACTCAAGATCCTTAAGGGAGAAAGGGGGTAGTCGGGCGGTGGCAATACGAAATATAACGGCCAGAAGCGGACGGAGGAGCCCCAAGTCTGAACATGGAATAGAAATGAAAAGAAAAAGCTTGGTGTAGGAAGGACGCCCACAAAACCCTCGCAGATATGGGCGAAGATTGTTAAGACAAGGATGGAGTTGGGGTTCAAATGGATGAGTTCGCACTCACAGTTTAGGAGCACGGTCTCCAGGAACTCACTCTTGGGCATCCAGTCCGCCAGTGATAAAAGAAGCCACTGACGATTATCTCATTTGCATTGGGCACCTGCATGCTTTATATAGGAAGAAGCCAAATACTGACGCCGAGAGTACCAAAGTCTTGAAGCACCGAAGCCTCTTCGCAGTGGCCTTGCTCATGCCGAACTTCGCCATGGAAGGAGGTTGAAGGATGGAACGCTTTCTCAAGTCTAATTGCGAGTCGTGGGGGGAAAAAGTTTTTAGGAGCATTCACTTGATATTTATAAGCGGAGAAGCCGAGGGCGGAGAAACGCTTCAGTGTGCTGATGGCCAACGCGGGCGCTCAATTCCAAACCGCTCATGTATTGGCGCAATTCCCCATAAACTGTCAGAGTCGCACCCGCCAAAGCTTCACTGAGAAGGAACCATCGCGGTTTCCCCTTCGCTTCCAAGGCGTTGCCCGGGTAGATCCTTGGGCGAACACGCCCGTCCCCGAGCAAGCGTTGCTCGGATGCTGCGGTAGTCTTTCGCCGCAAAGGTCCTGGTTCCCGAGCAAGTGTTGCTCGGATGCTGCAGTAGCCCTTCGCCGCAAAGACCCCCGTTCCCGAGCAAGTATTCCTCGGATGCTGCGGTAGCCTTTCGCCGCAAAGACCCCCGTTCCCGAGCAAGTATTGCTTTCGGTTTCATGAAGCCTTCGCGCGAAGGTCCTGGTTCTCGAGCAAGTATTGTTTCTATTGCCGCGAAGCCCTTCGCCGTGGGGCTCCAATCCCTCTCTGAGCTTCTGGAGGCTTAAGGCGGACGCCTTGACAAGGCGAATTTCCCCCTTTATCCTCGGGGGCTAGCTGTCGGGGATTGGTTATTACCCATAAACGACCATCGAGTTCAGCCGGCGTCGACCATCCGCGCACGTTTCGCGTTGTCCCCCGCGGGGTCCCGCCGAGCATTCCGACCTTCGTCAAAGCGCCACTTCTCCTGAGCATGTTTGCTCGGTTTCTGACGACCGCACCCGGTCCGCCGGAGGGACCTCGAGTTCGCCCAAATGTCGAACATGCCACGAGGAAGATGTGGCATTAATCGGCATGACCGCCCATAGGTCTACTGCTACCGCAATCCACGCCCACGCACTCCACGTCCACGCGGGTGCCCGCGAGTGGCGCGTAACAACCTTCCTGACGTCGCCCGCATTAGTAGAAACGCCTCTGTAATAAATGCTTTGTCACTGTAATCCTCTATAAATACCCTCGCCACGAAGGAGTGGGGGTTCGGTCAAGTCAGTCTAGCTTCACCCTTCTAGTTTAAGCCTTCATGCCCGCTTGTAGACAACACTTGTAACCATCTCCATGCATCAGTGCAATCACCGGACGTAGAAATTGTTATCTTCCGTGAGAGGCTCGAACCAGATAAAAACGACCCCGTGCTTAACTGCGATTGCCTTAGCTACCCCGTTCCGTAGCTCGGTAGGACCTCGGACGCTATACCCCTTGCAGAAAAGGGGCCTTAGGTTGATCCCTCATTCAACAAGTAAGCTCGGCGGGGGACCGGTTCCCGAATCGTCGACACTTTTTCCACGTACTCGTGGATGACTTGTTTATTTTGTGCATGGTTTGTTTGGACACCATGTGTGGGTTAGCTAAACCCACCAGTTGTTTCCTTGCCTATTGCTTCCGTAATCATGTATCTACATATACAAAATAAAGGATGATATATATATATATATATGGCATTTATCGGTGTGCCAGAACAGAAATATAGACAGTGATTGCACACACTTACATTGTCCAGCATCTTACGAGCGAGGCGTCAAGCGATTTGAGGTTGTATAGATCAAACAAGTTGGTAAAGTTGACCACGAAGATGCCATCTAAAAACCGGTGTAAGAAATACTTCTCCTTGAAGCTCACCGAGATACTCAATGTCCATTGTGCCACCGGCTTGTTGGCTTGTTCCATGTACCAATCTTGTAATCTAACATGGTCTAATGTAAGCGTATCCTTGTGCTCATCCGGTATGAACGGTTGCCCCAGGTCGAATTACCACACCAATGGGGCAAACGGAAAGTCACGGGCTGACATGGTCGCTTTCGATTTGCCCTTGTCTTCGCCTCTCCTTCTACCAAAATTCATCTTCTGTGAGACCCCTGCATTTACTATCCGAATCTCCTGTATTTTGATTAGTCCCGAGATCAAGAGCTAGTACACACACCAAACAAAGGATATTCATAACTAGAACAGAATCGAAGTAATAGCATAAATATAAAGTACCACATGGCTATTTATTACATCTCCTGGTCACATGACCATAGTTCAAAAACAATGAAACAAATAACAAAGAGGTAAAACCCAAAAGACACCACAAAGCATTTACTCAGGAGCGCCAAGACTTAGTTATCCCGGCGATCTTCATCAAACTCCTCGTCATAGATCTCATCGCCTTCGACTGCATCTTGGTAATTCTCTGATGATAAAATTTTGTGTAGCATGTGAGTACAAACGTACTCCGCAAGTCTGAGAAAATGCAACATGTAGGGCTTTCAAGGAAAGGCTTAATAGGTTCTTTTTGCATAAAGCCAAGTTTCATCAAACCATACATAATAATAATTTTCACAATGCACATTTTAACAATTATTTTAACAATTGAATTATTTAATATTCTAGTGAAGGTTCTATCCACCATCACTAGTATAAAGGTTCTACCTGCCACATTTAAAAGATTAAGGTAAACCAACTCATGACTCTATTTGTCATGATCAAAACAAGTTCCATCTACCTGATTGGCTCAATCTGCCAACAAAATATCCGAGAGTTCTAACCACTCCCGAATCCCAAAACAAAACATCAGTTATTTCTAAAACCAAAACCAAGTCTACCAGTATGAAAGCATTCTTCGCTTTGCCTTTGACCGTAGGCACGGCTATTCAATAGTTTTAACTTTGCGCAGGTGTACGCCTTTACCCACAAGACATGATCATCTCTTGATGCCGAGCGCTATGAGCACACTTCTCTGTGGTGTGTCGGCAGAGAGATCATGACAAGGTTTTTACAATGTATACACCTGAGCTCACCCGCTAAGGTTTCACCGCTATTAGGGTTCCATTCGCCCAAAGATAGAAGCCTCTTGCGCCGTGCAGGGAAATTACGACTTGCCTCCATCCGGCACCCACATTCCACCATCTGGTGAGTTTGTTAGGTTTCTACAAATTATTCACGATTTCCAGAGCCCATTTGACTTGTGGTTGCACGGTAATGCTTAGAATGGACAGTCATAACCATCGGTCCTGTTGATTAGGCGGCTTTCAAAACATGTAACCGGTGCTCCATTTGACCTACTCGACAAACCATTCCGCCCTAATCTAAACCACTTTTATTTTATTTTTATTTTACAATCACAGCAGCAATCACCTTGCTACAGCTTTTGATAAAACACATTTAAATAATATTTTCAAAGCAACCCATCCATAGGTATTTTAATCAATTCCGCAACTAAACTCATCTAACGCACTAAACAAAGTATATCACAACCTAATATGATCATGATATATCTCAGCAATCCTAGGGTTACAAATAAACAGGGATTTCAATATCAAGGTGGTAATAACAATTCGGTTAACTACCAACCTATATTTAACATCATCTTTATATAAATAGCAATTCATGTTATAAAACCTTTGTAAAACATTTGCAAACATGAGATCAAAATACGCCAAGGAGACTTGGTTTCAGCTACAGCGAAGGCGCAAGTCTTGAGGGTCAACGACAAATACCGGTGGATCCCACAAACTCTTCTATTCATGCTGCAAGAAAATCAAGCACAACCAAATGAATAAAATAAAATGAGATAAATCCAAAAATTACAAAATTAGTATTGGCAGAAAGATCTTGAATTTAGATGAATTTAGAAATTTGAATGGGGTCAATCCGAGTTCGGACGGAAAAGATATAAGCGTTTGAACTTTAGAAATCCTGAAAATTGGAAAACCGAGGAATATTCCGCGGAATCTTTCTTTTCTCCATTTCCTGATTTCTGAGTCACTAGCAAATGGGCCCCACGCGTCATAGGCTAAGGGCTTCTTCTTCACAAGCTTTGTACAGAAACAATGGAGGAACATGGTTGCCAAGGAAAGGAAGGGGAAGAAGGAGCTCACCGGCTACGTGTATGGCGCCGAGGGGGCGACGCGCCACGGCCTGCTGGCAGAGAGGCGCTGGCCTCGGCGCATGGTTGAGGAGCGAGCGCAGGGCGGCACACTACTGGCGCAAAGCGGGAGGCGAGGACCGCGAGGCGAGTTGACGAGCGCGGAGGCACATGAGCGCGGCACGACGGCCGGAGGCCGGGAAGTCACCGTGAGCACGACGTCAAAATCGAGCCATGACGCATTAACGTTTAAAACCTCTCGAAAATGTGATATTTCTGAAACTAAGGTGAGCACGGGATAGCTAGCATCAAGGGGAGTCTACGGGTGCAAGGAATTGAATTGAATCTTACCCAAACGGGAGAAATCGACGACGAACAAACTCAAATTTCGGGGTCAAACTGCAACAAAAATCAAATCCGATTGAATGGTTGTGATCAAAGAGGAAAGGGGCACAAAGTGACGCGGTTGGTTTACCTAGAAACTCACCGGAGTAAGAGATAGCTCGCCGGTGTCTTTGGAGAGCGCCGAGCGTCGGGTTTTCTCTAGTTTTGGGAAGGGAAATAGCACTGGACCGATGGGGCAAGGTGAGCACGGGGTAGAGGACACCAGGACGATGAATTGAGAAGTGGAAACTTGTCGTTTCGTGGAGAAACAGTCGAGTTATTGATGTTTGAGTACATTTCAGTTTATACTCAATTAATCTAATTCCGGTGGGTTAAAGGATGAATGGTCATGGGGAATGGGTTCTCCTCGTCAATATCTTTCAAACGGACTCGGCCTTGCTCAATTTGGTGGAGGAAATGAGAAGTTATGGGTGATTAAAGAGAGACATTCAGTTTCAACGATCTGAGGAGGAAGATGAACAGTAAAGGCCACGTGTCACTTTTTCATTGGTTGGAAGAAATAGAGAGACAAAAGCGTGAAGAATAAAATAGGAAAAATGATCTAAAAATCCTAGAAAAATTCCTAAAAATACTAAAGATTATTCAGAACCCAATAAAATTGGTTTCACTGAATTTGGATGAATTGTTTTATTTGAGACAATTCCGGAACGAATAAACTGAATTTGATGAAAGACCGCGAGAGATAAAATACCAGAGTGATTCTAAAAATCTTGGAAAAATTCCCAAAATCATTATAGAATATTTGGAACCTATTTCAATGGGTTTCAAGATTTTTGGAGCATTCTGAAACTTGGGTGAAATTTCGAATAAGGGCCGGAATTGAGAATTTTGACTTTGTGGACGATAAAGGATTGAACTTTAATTTCGAAAGGATATGGATGCCAGGTTAATTAGAACATCGAAGAAAAACCAAATTTGAATTAATTAATTTTAAAATGAATTTTTGACCAAAGACCGAAATTGGGGATGTTACATCTTCACAGGAGACGACTGGGCCCGAACTGCAGTACCGATCTGTGCCAGACGAACACAGTAGCCGATTTGGCGGTCTCCTTCGGTGCATCACATGGCTCCAGTAGTGCTGGTAGCTCCGATGCATCATGTGGCTCCATACTGCTTGTAGCTTCGATGCTCCTGGGCAGGCATCGAAGGAGATGTCCTTCTTGGGCCACTGGATGAATGTGTTGATGGCATGCCCTAGTGTGTCGATCTCGTCGCTAGGGGGTATGTCCAGCGTGACGGTCTTGAAAATTTCATGTAGACCGTCAACATGTACCTTCGCGTAGTCCGGCTCTACATTATGACCGTACACTAACGCCCCTATGCCGGGTGCATACGTTTGCCCCCAAGCAGCCTGTAGGGGAATAGAGCTATTAGCAAGCCTCACTTGTAGATTGCACGGTGTGACCACCTACATAAGGGTATACAAGTAATTAGCTAACACGTCTAACATTAAAGTCAATCTAAGGAGCATTGCAGACATGTTACCCAGATGTCATCAAGAGGAAATTTGGCTTCATCCACGACCGTCTTAGGGGCTGAGCGTAGCTGCTCCGACGGTTGGTTGGGCTAAACTGCGCCTGTGCTACTTGGGCTTGCACGTTCCGTGCCCGCATCACCACAGCCACCTTTTACTCTATCCTTTCCTCAAGGTTTCGTAGCTGACTATCGAACTGTACTCTGGGCCTTTCCTTAACATTTTCCTCAATAAGAGCTACGAGCCGTTCCTCACACTCGGTTTTACTTCTCTTCCTATTCTGGTACATGTCCGAGTCATGTGAGAATCTCATTTTCTACTCTTGGTGCTTGAGGCCTTCTGATCCTTGTGCCGGATGGCCTCCTAGTTCCCTCTCACCCCCCCCCCCCTCTCTCTCTCTCTCTCTCTTGTGGGTTGTGCTTGGCTTGCTTGGTGATTGTGATTTTCTAGCGTGGCTTGCTCAGGAGGCTTGCCTTAAATGGTTGGGGTATGGCTATCTTAAGCCTTAACGCTTGCATTGGAGGGCTAGCTTCGGCTGGGGTTGTTTTATCTTAATGCACAGTGATTCATTCGTATCTAAATTGCTGTGGAGATTTTTACCTTTTTTAAGTGGAAATTTATTTTTCTACAGAACGATATTTTTACTATTCGCGTGCCCACGAATAAATTCATAGGTTTATATAATTGTTGAATAATGAAACCTAATTTTGTGAGAGGTGCCGATTTAGATTCGGACAAATCTAGTATCTTAGTGCATAATACCATCTCATACAGGTCTAACGGCAATTCTACTTTTAATTTCTTTTGCTTAATTTAATTTGTTGATTTTATTCCTATATGCATGCAAGGCTAACAAGTAGGACTACAGATGAGGATCAGAAGAAACATAAATTTTAGGATTTAGCATTCTTGTAATTCTTTTATTTTGAGATGTAATTGATTATTTATGTAACTTCGTGATCTCGAGATGTAATTAAACACTTGTATATTATAATTTATTCCATTGTATTCAATTTATAATAATTAAATTGTATAATCCAACAACTTTTTAATTAATTTAATTAAGCATATTATTTTAATTAATGATCTCTTCTCGCATAGTTAATTGCCAGGGTTATTTCACTTATGGGAAGGGGGTATCTACAATTTTTTAAAAATACTCTCTCCATCCAAGTTTATAAAACATATTTTTTCAAACACTCTTGTCCATAAATATTAGGTGTATTTCATATTCTGATGCAAAATTATTATGATGTTCCTCTATATCCTTAATCAATATTTAGTTTTAATTTATATTCTATACATGTGCATATTAAATATAGTGCTTAAAGATGATAATTAGAGATAATCTAGTTATTTTGAACATATTCCTGTTTATGTGCCCAGAGGAAATATGCCTTAGGGCACTCCAATGGTCATACACAAGCAATGTCCTCAGTACTCACATGCCGCTCTCCACGCCGGCCCGCAGCCCATCATCGTTGCCAAGCGCTAATTAACTATGCAATGTCCTCAGTTTTAATTTGTTGTTTGGGTTTACCGGTGGAAACTATGCACTAATTAACACTACTACATATATGACTATCAGTACCGGTTGGCACCAGCTATTAGTACCGGTTTTTGAACGGTCTGAAAGATCCGGGATCGATGCCCATTGGGCATCGCATTCTGCTGATAGGACTAGAATTGTTTCAAAATATGTCGAGGGTGTATAGGAGAAGCGGAACTTCGAACCCGCAACCTCGTGACTCGGCCTTACCCTTCTAACCAACCCACCAACCATCAGCGTCTTGATATACATAGAATATGCATTCCTTTTGAACTTTCCTCAAAGCGAGATCATGCGATGTCGGTTCATGTTACTTAACCGGTATTAATATACCCGCCTTTAGTACGGTTAAGTAACACTAACCGTCTGATCTTGAGGGTACTTGAAAGCCCACGATCCCTATAGCCAATGAATCGTGCTCAAGCCCTCATCAATGACGGGTTCAAATCCAACCGGACTGATGGGCGGTATGGAAGATCTAATCTGTAGTAGTGTAAGAGTGCGTTTGGTTGGATGTACGGGAATGAATAGGATAGGGTGGTATAGGATGGATGGGATGATCCTGGATGAGATAGTATAGGGAAGATATTTGGTTGTCTAAATGGAATGATACAAGATTTTGTTTGGTTGCTGTTGGTGTACTTTGCACCGTACCCTCTCCACCGCAGGTAATAGGCCCAAGGAGTGGCACGCCCGGTTGGCGAGAAGCCCACGTGGCCCCGGCGAGCTGGATCAGTGGTCCGCCGCTGGCCGGCGAAGCGGCCACGTGGCACCTGGCGGGCAGGCGATCACCCCTTTCGTCGGGTGAGTGGCCCATGTGGTACCTGGCGGGCAGCAGGCGAAGCCCACGCGACTTCGGCGAAGCACTGGCGGTCACGCCACTCGGCTGGGCGAAGCGTTCAGCGTGGCCTATGACGCGACTTTGTTGAGTGGGCGGGCGTCTGGGCCCCCTTGTCGTGGCCACGAAGGCAACCAAAGAAATGAGGAAGGCTTAGCCTCGAAGTTTCCTCCTGGCACCTCGTGTCGGGTCATTAATATAAAGGATTCAGCTTCGACACGACGGCGGCTCATCCCTCGGCGCCTTACCAATCCGTCGTAGGGGCATCCTATCCCGGGCGGACCGGGCGAGGCCTCTCATCGACATTAAATGAGGTTCGAAGGACAAGGCCACGGAGGCGCATGTAATAAATGAGTCGTGGATCGACGTGGGAGCTGGAATGATGGATGTAATTAATATGTTGTAGATAAGTATAGCGCCACCTTCTCTCCTGCCCGGGCTGGCCCGTCTATATAAGGGCGCCTCGGTGCGTGAGGAAGAAATTTGGCCGGTCAAGCTAATCGAATCGCAGAGAGAAAAGAGTAGAACACATAGAGCAGACAACCATTGTAAACACCCCCACATCTCCTCAACAAAGAACAAGCAGGACGCATGGCTATTACCCGAGCTTGGGGGCCCGAACCTGGGTAAATCGCTGTGTCCACCGGTTTGCTAATTCCCGGATCCATCGTTGAGAGACATTAGGGTTTCCAACCATGAAGATGCCCTCTACCAAATCATACCTTCCGTCTAGGGAGTAACCTACTCTATTCATTGACGGGATCTTGTCAGGCGAAATACGCCGACATTATTGAGAGATGAGGTTGGTTTGAGGGATGGTGCGAGTGAACGATCCTATTTTGGACCGATTAGTTCGGCCAAATTGCTCGTACGGGATGGTGCAACATTTTTTTAGAATATTCTAAGAATCTGTACCATCTCATCCTGTATCAAATGGTTCCGTTCAACCAACTAAATGCAGAGATAGAACCAAATCTTATACAGGATGGTTCGGTTCACTCTTTTACACCTAACCAAACACACCCTAAGATTGTAATGTCTATTTGACGTAAGGGTTACAGACAATATATATATATATACCAAATCTTATACAGGATGGTTCGGTTCACTCTTTTACACCTAACCAAACACACCCTAAGATTGTAATGTCTATTTGATGTAAGGGTTACAGACAATATATATATATATATATCACCTTGTAAACTTGAAAGGGGAGTAAATGACTCTCAGCAAAACTCATCTTTTAGGTTTTTCACCTTGTTCGTAGAAAAAGATCCATCTTGCTCTCGCGTGCTTCAATTCTCAAACAATACTGGCAAAATTCTAGCCGAAGAATAGGAAGACAGCAATAGCTCTGAAATGCATGCAATGGTGCATGTCTAATTTTCCCGAGGTGAACTAAAGGTGGCAAAAAAGGCACCAAGCTTTAGACTTTTAGTATAAGGTGGAAGTCTTTCTGTATAACTGTATATAGTCGTCACGGGACCACCGGAGAGGAAGAAGAATAACCGAGTAAGTACTAATAAAAGTCTTGAAAAAGCCTGGTCAAGTCTAAAATTTGAAAATCGTCAGTTTTTTTAGTTCTGTCACAACTTTTCTTTAAATTTGAGTCTCTTCTAAATATAATTATAAAAATAACTTTATTCTTGATCATGAAAACATTGGTCGACAATACATGTCATGCTGCGCCCCCTCTCCTCCTCCAGAACGTCCAAACAAAGAAACAAATCTTGATTCCTTAATCTCTATAAATCGAAACAAATCAAAGTCCTCACGGAAAAGGAAAGCAAATCAAAGCAGCAGCAGCAAGGTCCGCATCGCCGTCGACGTCATCAACAGGGAGCAAGCTCAGCATGTCCGACTACTACGCGGTCCTCGGGGCCACGACACTGTTCAACGGCAGTCCAAGCATCTACGAAATCTAAACTACCAGTCAAATAATTTCTTTTTGAAATTACTACAATAATCTCAGAAATTTCACCGAAATTCCATGAATTTTGACCGGAATTTAAACTTTTAGGGCCAGATTTGACCGGATTTGGTCCAATAACCCATAAGAAAGTGATCTTCTATGAAAATTTATTGAAAATGAATATTTGAGATATTTTAAAATTTTGGCAAAAACACTGTTAGATTTTTATAAAATTGTAAAGCTTGATAATGAGCTGAAATTTTTATTGTCTTGTGTTGAGCGGTGTAGGATCATATAGAAAATTTTTTCAGAATAATTAAAGTTCATTTGTTATCTTTAAAAAATCAAAAATAGAATGAACATAATTAGGACAAGAATATTTTCAGAATTTTATAAATTTTCTTGAGTATGATCATGATCTAAAATTTTTATGAGAGATTAATAATTGCCTTAGTACCATTATATAAAAATTTCAAAAAATTTAAATTTTTTTGTTTGCTCAATCAAATCTATGTAAGCACTGAACTTCATTTGTTATATTATATTTCAAAAATAAAAAAGAGAGAACATAAATGATATCTGTGCCTTGTAAGAATTTTATAAATTCACTGGAGGGTGATCATGATTCAAAATTTTTATGCAATATTAAGAATTTCCTTATCAACCTTTTTTAAAATTTTCAAAAATTTTAAACCTTTTTTAATTGCTAAAGCAAATCTATGTATTGATCATCGGGATTTTATCAGGACATAGCACTGTCAGAATTTTTAAAAATTATTTAAGCATGATCATCATCTAAACATTTTATATAACCATGGCGTCATCCCGGGCCATCAGGCCTATCCGCTCGGGCAGGTCGACCTGCCCGTCACTTTCGGGGGACCGAAAAACTTCCACACTGAGAACCTCACTTTCGAGGTTGTGGAGTTTCCGGGCTCCTACCACGCTATCTTGGGGAGGCCGTGCTACGCTAAGTTCATGGCAGTCCCCAACTATACATACCTAAAGCTGAAGATTCTGGGGCCGCGGGGTGTGATCACTGTGGCCTCGTCCTTCCAGCTTGCCTTCAACTGCGAGCGAAGCAGTTGTGAACTAGCTTTAGCGGTCATCGCGTCCGCCGAGCTCGACAACTTCCGGAGGGAAACCTCCGAGTCCGCCCCCGACCCCAGCAAGTCGGGGCCAGGATCTTTCCAGTCCGCCGAGGACACTAAAGGGATCGCGGTCGATCCCAAGGATCCGACCAAGATCGTGCGGGTAGGAGCCGCGCTCCCTGCTAAATAGGAAGGCGCGCTCGTCGACTTCCTCTACGCGAATCGAGATGTCTTCGCATGGAAAACCTCCGACATGCCATGCATCCCGAGGGAAGTCGCCGAGCATACCCTGAATATCCGACCTGGCGCACGGCCAGTCGCCCAGCGCCTGCGCCACTTTGACGAAGAGAAGCGGAGGCTCATAGGGGAAGAGGTAGCCAAGCTTTTGTCGGCAGGGTTTATAAAAGAGGTACGCCACCCCGAATGGCTTGTCAACCCTGTCCTTGTAAAGAAGAAGTCCGGGCAATGGAGAATGTGCGTTGATTACACGAGCCTGAACAAGGCACGTCCCAAGGACCCTTTCCCTTTGCCTCGGATCGACCAAGTTGTCGACTCCACCGCAGGGTGCGAATCCCTGTCATTTTTGGATGCCTACTCAGGCTATCACCAGATCACGATGAAAGAATCCGACCAGCTCGCGACTTCTTTTATCACCCCCTTTGGCTCGTTTTGTTACGTAGCGATGCCATTTGGTCTGAAAAACGTGGGTGCTACATACCAGCGATGTATGCATACCTGTTTTAATGATCAAATCGGCCGTAACATCGAGGTATACGTCGACGACATCGTCGTGAAAACCAAAGAGGCCGGTGACCTCGTCGCCGACCTAGAAGAAACTTTTGCAAATCTCAGACGGTTTCGCATAAAGCTCAACCCCGAGAAATGCGTTTTCGGGGTGCCCAAAGGGAAGCTGCTCGGCTTCATCATTTTCGAACGCAGCATCGAAGCCAATCCGGTAAAGATCTCTGCGATCATCAAGATGGGCCCAATCGCCGATCTGAAGGGCATCCAAAAGCTGACAGGGTGCTTTGCCGCCTTGAGCCGCTTCGTGTCGCGCCTCGACGAGCGCGGGATGCCGCTCTACAAGCTGCTCAAGAAGTCCGATCGGTTCAGTTGGACGCAGGAAGCTCAGGAAGCCCTCAACCGACTGAAGACTTTCCTAACTTCACCCCCGGTTCTGGTTGCCTCGACGCTAGGTGAACCACTGCTTCTCTACATTGCCGCCACGACCTAGGTCGTTAGCGCGGCGCTCATCGTGGAGCTGGACGGAGGAAGGCCGTGCGCTCAAAGTCCAACGATCGGTTCACTTCGTCAGCGAAGTACTCTTTGAGTCCAAAGCCTGGTATCCGCAAGTGCAGAAACTGCTCTACGCGGTGCTCATCGCAAAGAGGAAGCTGGTCCACTACTTCAGTCAGCATTCTGTCTCCATGGTGAATTCCTCGCCGCTAGGCGAGATCGTCCGCAACCGCGACGCTTCAGGAAGAATAGCCAAGTGGGCGCTCGAGCTCAACGGCCACGACATTTCGTTCGTCCCCAGAACAGCGATCAAGTCACAAGTTCTGGCAGACTTCGTTGCTGAGTGGACCGAAGCCCAGGCGCCACCGATGCTTGAAGACCCCGAGTACTGGACGATGTACTTCGACGGGTCCTATACGAAGAATGGGGCGGGTGCCGGGGTCGTCATTGTTTCCTCACTTGGCAACAAGCTCCAGTATGCCATCCGGTTGCTCTTCGACGCTACCAACAACGTCGCCGAGTACGAAGCCCTCATCAACGGTCTCCGAATTGCAGCCGACCTCGGCGCTCGACGGCTCCACGTACATGGCGACTCCAAGCTGGTGGACGACCAGGTCATGAAGGCTGCGGAACCGCGTGACCTCCGCATGGCAGCGTACTGCCGTGAGGTGCGCAAGCTTGAAGAGAGGTTCAAAGGATTCGAGCTCCACCACAGCTATTGGCGCTACAATGGCGAGGCCGACTACCTCGCCAACCTTGCCTCCGGCAAAGGACCGGTTCTGTCTGGGATATTCATCTACGACCTCCACCAGCCATCCATCCGACTGGACCCTACGGTCGAGCCGGCGGTCGACCCGCTGGACGTGGCTGCGCCGACCGCCGAACGACCGACGGCGGTACCATCCGAGTCGGGCCAAGACGTTCTGATGGCGGACTCCGACTGGAGGAAGCCCTTCATCGACCGGTTGACAAACGGTTCACTCCCCACCGTCCCGACCGAGGCCCGGCGCCTCGCTCGGCGGGCGAAGTCATTCGTCCTGGTCGGGGAAGACCTCTACAAGAAGAGCCCCTCTGGGGTCCTCCAGAAGTGCATTTTAGCCGACCAAGGTAAGGAGTTGTTGCTCGATATCCACGGCGGGGTTTGCGGTCATCACGCCGCGCCACGGTTCCTCATGGGAAAAGCCTTCCGGCAAGGTTTCTACTGGCCAACCGCCATGGCCGACGCCGAGCAAATCGTTCGCACCTGCGAAGGGTGCCAGTTTTTTGCCCGGCAAACGCACCTGCCCGTGCAAGCCCTTCAGACAATCCCCATCACATGGCCGTTCGCGGTCTGGGGACTCGATCTGCTCGGCCGCTTTAAAAAGGCGCCCGGGGGCTTCACCCATCTTTTCGTCGCGATGGACAAGTTCACCAAATGGATTAAGGCTAAGCCGGTCGCCTCCATCACGTCGGTGTAGGCGGCCGACTTCTTCCGCAACATCGTTTATCGGTTTGGAGTCCCGAATTCCATCATCACCGATAATGGCACGCAGTTTACGGGGAAGGAGTTCCTCGAATTCTGCGATGACTTCAATATCCACGTCGACTGGGCCGCCGTGGCCCATCCCCAGACTAACAGCTAGGCCGAGAGGGCAAACGGCATGATCCTCCATATCGGGTCAGCGAATCTTCACCGACCGAAGAAATTGGCGAGGCGGCGGGCGAGAGCCGCCTTCCGCTCGGGAGCTCGCGAACCACACCAAACCGTCGATCGGGTTTACACTATTCTTTACGGTGTTTGGCGCCAAGCCATCCCGCTAACCGACCGAATACGGCGCCCGAGACTACGTGCCTTCGACAAAGGCACGGGGCTCGACATCATGCAGAAGACGCCACGACCACCGATGAGGCGCTGCGTGATGTCACCGCCCCGCGGTCGGCCAGAAATGTCGAACGCCGCGGCGATATCAGAGTCGTCAGATCCACGGTCGGGCCTTCAACGTAGGCGACTTGGTCCTGCGTCAGGTTCAGTCCAGCAAGGATAGGCACAAGATTCACCTCCGTGGGAAGGCCCCTTCACCTTCGTGGAGGTTATCCGGCCCAGCACCTACCGACTCAAAGACGTCGACGGCGGCGTCGTTTCTAACACCTGGAATATCGAAAAACTCAGGCGGTTCTACCCCTGAAGTTTTCCCTTATCAGTATGTCTTCACGCGAGGCCCGGCGATCCTCGTGCATCCTGTCGACCTCGTCCTCCGCATCCTTAACCCGAGCCTGCAGCGATGACACCACCTCGCACGTCCGGGCAAGTTCCTCCTCTGCGGACTGGGCCCGAGCCCGTTGGAACGCAGCCTCCGCCTCCTGAGCGGCGGCCGACGCAGCCTGAATGCTCGGAGAGGCCTGCAGCCGTGGGGAAGCACGCGATGTGGTTCCAACGACATCCGGCTCCCTTGTCTCCGGCGGCCCCCCGGCAGGCGGCTCGCGAGAGCCCGAGCCAGGGACGCTGAAACAAGAACCAAACACAAGCCCGTGTCAGCAAAAGAAGGTAAAAGTCACCCCAAAACCAAAAGAAAACTTACTCCGGGAGACAATCCCGGATATGAAAAACGGGCGAGGGCAGCATGATCTCGCCCCTCGCCGCGGCCCTCGACGAGCCGGCTTCAGCTCGGGCCCTCTTACCGGCCCTCCGGTCCTCGCTGATATCGCGCACCATACCCATCATCTTTCCCTTCAAGAAGGGAAATACGGATACGCGCGGGGAGAACGAAGACACACCAAGGACGGCGAAAGTGGGCCGCCCTCATCGCCCCTCACGCCCTATTTGTATGGGCGGAACCGCACGGTCCCAACGTGCGTCACCTCGGGTGAAGCGACAAACGTCCCGTCGTTCCCATTGCTCCAAGCCTGACGCGACGGCTATTAATTCTCCACCATGCATTTAATGCCGACGGGACTTGGTCCCCATGCACCGCTTAGGGGCTCGGGGGATAACGTCACTCGCACACTCGCGTGGGTCGGTGACCCGATCAGCTGTTGGTTTCCCCCTGGCGGTAACCTTCTCAACCCAGGCGCTACGGCCTACGCCCTAGCGGCTACGGTCGTTAGGTAATGCCTCAAGGAAAAAGGAAGTGCCCATACGGGATGATCCATAGTTGGTCGGGAACACTCCTTTCCCGCCCATAGTGTAAACAAGCGTTTTCTCCCAAGTTTCGTTCCTATCCTCTTCGCGCTCTCCTTAAAAGTATTAACTCGCTGACCCACACCCGGACAACCCCTGCGGTTCCTAGGGCTGTGGTCGCCGAGTATCCATTAGCACAAGGAAACGAACCCCAGTTCATCACACATCAAAGTTTTTACATCATTAGAAAAAAAATGTTAACTTCATTCATATTCCCCATGGAGGACGCTCTGCGGTGATACCCTATCGGCGATCGCCCGGGCGTGTGGTTCGACTTGAGGCTGGTGCGCTCAATCTCCTCGCTGGTCCGATTCCCCAAAGAATCCCGCTCATCGATGTTTTCTGTGTCGAGACCATTGTAGAAGGACATGGTGCAGACGAGTGCAGAGGAGGCCCCGAGTGCGGCGCTTTTGCTCACCGAACTCTCGACGTGTTCGCAAGACGCGAGCTAGCAATTATTGGCGAACTTCGTGCTCAATGTGCCCGAAAGCACTCGGTCGCAGATAGCCTGGCTGATCCTTCCCAGGGACACCAGCTCGGTGGCCAGCCCCGCCTGGTTGTCCTCCGCCGCCTGTCGTGCCGCCTGGGCCTCCTCTTTTGCCGCGACAGCTGTGTCACGCTCCTCCACCGCTAGTCTCCACGTCACCGCAGCATCGCTGAGATTCTTCTGCAACTCTGAAGATCAAGGCAGCATCAAAAAGCACACCCGACGGACGGCGTTTGCGGAATTGACCCAGACGCCGATCTCTTACCAGCTGCGGAGTCCGCCATAGCCTTGAGCCTGGCCCGGGTCTCCTCATCGAGCTTTTTCGCCGCAGCGACCTCTTCTTGAGCGGCGTCCCTGGCATTGCTGGCTACCGCCAGGAGGGACTCAAGCTCGGACACTCTCACCCTCAGGGATTGGCTCGTTCAGCGCTCCTCGAGCAGGACCTGGGCAATCCGATCCAGCTCCTGGCGGGCCTCCTCTGCCTCCGATCGCTCACGCGCCACAGCCTCCCGAGCCTCGTGCAGCTCGACGCCCAGCTGGTCGCGATCCTTTTCGGCAGCCATCCCCCGGCCATGCAGGCGCCGGAGGAACCCGGACTTATTCTCCGACCGCTCCCGCAGACGCTGCAAAACACCAACATCTCGTCAGCTTACAGCAAAACCCGACGAAAATTGAAGAGATGAAGAGTCCTTGAGCTTGGCTTACCGCTGACCGACGGATCAACTCCTGTGGATTTGGCCACTCCAAAGACTCGCCGAGGACTCAAGGAGATGGTCCAGGCCCACCCGGATCAGGTCCATTTCAGCCCTGACTCGCCGAGAGCCATCCTGCATGGACTCCCACTCAGCGATCTCTGCCTCATCGTCCAAAACGTACAACGGCCTGCCGGACGGGTCGTTGCCCGGCCAGACCAATGTGGGCAAGACCGGTCGAGGGGGTTCCTCCGAGGCCACCTCGGCGACCCACATCGATCGTGAGTCGTTTTGTCCGCTGCGTCGGTGAATAACGGCAACCGTCGCCGGCGCTGGCCACCCCTCTAGCGAATCCTCCGGCGGCGACGGCAGCGGCCGCCCTTATCAGCCAATCGCCCGGACGGCGACCCTCCCATGACCGGAGGCGGAAGGTCTTCCTCGCCTTCATCGGCCCCCAACCGCGGCGCCAGATCACTAACGGTTGCCGGGGCCTCCTAGCGTGCCGCTATGCTAACTGCCAGCAAAGTCTGCCTCGGTGCAACCCTCGCGCGTCAGCGATCCCGGTGCAAGCAATAAGCGCCGTTCTCGATGGTCGCTCGATCGGCCGACGCTCGACCCCCACCGATGGCGGGTCACATTGGTCTGGCGGGGCCTCTGCCACGCCCACCGCCGCCGTCAAGCTTTCCCCCGAAAAGGTCCTGAGCACGGCTGACCGTCGAATAGCTCGTAAAACCAACATGACGCGACCCAGAGAAAACACTAACCGCGCTGAACGGTGCCGCAGATAGCGCTTTCTTCGATGGCCTCCTGGCGGAGCGAGTCACCCTCCGCCCCTCCAGGTGCCTCGGACCGGGTTTCACTGGGGTGCCACGACGGCGACATCCGTGTCAACGCCCCCGTCCGGGTCACCACCTGTCGGTGGCCCGAAATCCCACGCGCCGTACGGATCATTAGGGACACTACTATCGTTGGAGGATGACTCCGCACCAACAACGGAGAGGACGGTCGATTCGGAGACTTCCTCGCCACGCGCGGCCATCGCCGCATGCTCCTGCCTCTTCTCCTTCCTCCTTCCCTCTCTCCGCTTTTCGGGCGGTTCTCGCAGTCATGTTCTCTCACGCGCCGCAGCCCTCATCGCTTTTGCCCCAGAGCTACGCCAGAAGATGCCCCAAGACCACGAAAAAGTACGGAGGTACCACTGCACTCTAACGCAAGGGGTTAAGGAAAAGGAGGGGAAGGATGAAGGACGAAGAGAAGGGGAACGCTCAATTACTGTGTCCGGGGTTTTCCGAAAAGGGCTCGAGCATCGCCGCACTACCACGGTGGCCCTCCCGATCAAAACGGCGGCCACCCGAGCTTGGACCTCCGATGCAGGAAGGTCCGAACGGTGCATCCTCATGGGATCGAACGCCCCCTCATACGCGAACATGGGGTGTGGCCTATCCATGAAGGGTTGCATGCGCCTCGCCATGAACGCGCAAACGACGACGTCACCGGTCAGGCCTCGCCTTTTTTGAGCCATAATCCGCTCAAGAATCACCTCCATCTTCCTCTTTTCCCTCTCGTCGGGGCCCTAGTTCCATTCCGGCACCGCCTCCGGATGTCGACCGGTGAAGACCGGGGCGCTATCCCCCAAGTTCTGGACATAGAACCACTCGGAGTGCCACCCCCGATTCGATGTAGGCAGCTTCACCTCGATGTACTCCGCCGAGCGGTGGGAGCGTAGTGGAAGGGCGGCGCCGCCGATTGGCGCCAACAACGCACCGGCCGCCTGTTTGCTTTTCCACGGCCGCATCTGGAAGAAGTACCTCCAGAGGGCCCAATGAGGATCAATCCTCGAAAATGCTTCGCATAGCGTAATGAAGACCGCAATATGAAGCACGCCGTTGGGATTCAGGTGGTGCGCCTCCACCTTGTAAAAATGAAGAAGCCCACGAACGAACGGGTGAAGAGGGAGCCCGAACCCGCGCTCAAAGAAGGACGCGGGCACGACGACCTCATCACCGCCTGGTTCCAGAGTCGTGGCCCCCATCGATACCCTCCACTGCGAAACATCCCGCGGGGGAAGGAATCGTTTCTTCTCCAGGCCAAGAACACGGGCGGGGAGAGTAGAGCACTCCGGCCACGACATCTCCAACGAAGAACTCAGCGGACGAGAAAGGAACGTGGATGAAGAACTCCCCTCCTGAGTTTCTTCTCTCTCTCTGTTTTGTTCTTTCGCAGGCAAAGCAAGGGAAATGGTGGCAGGATTCACCCTACCGACTCCCCCCGTCAAACCTATCAAGATCAAGCAGACGCTGGCCGGACAGGCGTCGGTGTAACATCATCAAATTTAGCTAATTTTGAATTTTGTAATTTATTTTGAATTTTTGAGATTTTCTGGAATTTATTTGTAATTATTTGAATTTTTGGAATTTAACTCTTATCGAAAATTAATTAAATAATGATCAAGTTTTGAAAATTTAAATGGAAATATTTTATTTGAGTTCAAAATGTCCTAAATATTTTCAGAATTTTTCTAGAATTTTTCTCGATATTTTAAGTGCCTCAAATAAATTAAATGAATAATAAGAATTATTTTTATTCTAAAACGATTTATATTCTGGATGAACGAATGAGTCGAGCCCATTCTTGTGCGCTACCGAAACCCTAACACCGCTTTGTTTTTCCACCGCTGGATGTGCATCGAGACGGCTGAAGGTCGCTTTCGTGTCGGTTAGATCAGGCCTTGAGTTGGATCACGCGTGGACTACCGGATATCGCCCACGCCGCTTAAATCTCCGAAAGTGAATGAAGCGCCGCCGCCGCCGTCGCGCCCGACTTGTAACCGCCACATTTACTCGCGGGAGCACTATCTCTTCCGCTTCATCTTCTAGCCCAGCTTATATATCACTTCCTTCCGCGCCGATTGAGCCCTTTCACGCACACCGAGAACCACCGTAGCCCCGTACATGCTCGCCGGAGTTCCGAGGCCATTCTGCCGCCATTTGAATCGCTCGGTGACTCTCGCCGCATCTAAGGACACCGAGTAAAGCCCGTGATCGCGCCGCGATCCGGGATTACCTCACCTCGCCGAGCATCACGTAAACGCCGCCATCGGGTCTTCTTCTTCATCTCCGGCGTCTCTTCGCCGTGTTCTCGCCGAGACTCCAATCAACGTCGACGACCGGATTCGTGATCCAACCACCCTAGTGAGTCCACGTATTCAAGTATCGATAGAGACCGTAATAGTGCAATGGAAGATCTCACCAGTAGGATTCAAGATGTGGTTGGGATTAGTGCCACGCCCGATGAAGGATTGCCCACGCAGGCCTCGATTTTTCGCGTTTGCTAATAGTCGCTGGATTAGTATCGGACGATCCGAATAGCCGCGTGAATAGTAAACCTCATCTTCCGATGTTAGCCGTTAGATTAAAATCGCGCGATTGCTAACTTCGCCACGTAGCTCATTTTACTTTGTAGCCCTAGATATGAGATTTTAAGCGTAAATTTTGAAGCAATCCGAGCCGTAGCTTTTGAATTCAATGGATTGGATTTACGCCGCAGCTTAGGTCCAAAGACGAAGCGGACGCGGTCGCCGCGAATCGAGGCGGCAGAGGCGTCGTCTTGCCGGCGTCACCGGATAGTGGCTACCGTTCGATTTTGATTCGTCGGTTGAAGTTGGGCCGCGTGTCAGCACCGCAGTAGCTGATCAAAGTGTCGGTGCAATCCTAGCCTTTGATCGCATCGCACGAATCTTGGCGCATGACCGGGTCAGCCGAGTCGTTAATTGATTTAATCCCCGCCGTTAGATTTTGATCCGAGGGATGAGAATGCGCCACGTGTCGACTCCCGAAAGAATCGAAGCCGGTTGCGGGTTTGATCCGACCGTTCATTTTGATCGGACGGCTGGGAGTTAGTAAAACTCTCGGGTGATAATGCGCTAACGCGTGTCACGCTCGGCTGATCGACACGTGTCCGTGCTGACATCAGCGGCTGACGACATCGGCCACTTGTCGATCTTTGGTGCGATCGATCTTGACGTCAAGATGGACGTCATCTTGGCGTCATAAATAGTGATGATGACGTCATAATTAATTTTAAAATAAATATATTTTTCGGTAGAAAATCAACTCGGTGCTGACGTCATAATTAACCATGCTGACGTCATAATTCTCGGATTTTCCGTATAAAAATAAATAAATAAATCCGGTTTATTCTTTTTGATTTATTTTAAAACTTCAAATGCTTATAACTTTTGCGTTTTAACTGCGATTTGAGTGATTCCAATTTCTAAAAATTTGT
Source organism: Guadua angustifolia (assembly GCA_036346375.1). Taxonomy (NCBI): domain Eukaryota; kingdom Viridiplantae; phylum Streptophyta; class Magnoliopsida; order Poales; family Poaceae; genus Guadua; species Guadua angustifolia. Next base: position 100,917 of record JAYEVE010000825.1, on the reverse strand, counting down.
AAAATCAAGATTTATTTATTGGTGAATTTTATGGAATTTTTAGAGGTGAATTTTCTCTCTGTAAAATATATTCATTGTGTTCATATTGATTTTAAATAGACGTTGATTTGCCGGAGGGTTGCGAGGGAGAATTTCCAGTACAAGATTTGACTTCGGAACAGGATCAGCAACTTTTCGAAGGCAAGTTATGCTTTGACCATATTGTTCCTAATTTTTGAAATATATTTTGTTTTAAACTATGCATGCTAATTCCACTAAAAATGGCTAAGATTATTTTGGGAGAATTAGCTATCCAACCAAATTATTTATGCCACCTTGATATCATTTGTATGCCATGATTCCTTGATAACTTAGGTTGGGTAAATTTAGTTGGTTGATGATATTGTGCCAACACGGGAGGCTAGACCGTGAATAGTTGCTTAGCCATTCTTATATCGTGAATAATCATTTTGGAATACAAAGGCAATACTGACTAAAGAATAGAGAATGCTTTTTAGTAAAATGTGGAATGATGTTGGTATTAACATTGGAATGTAGAGACCTGTGTGGTTCTACACGAAAGATGAATATGAGCATGTGTTGCACTGTTAACAACTAGGGTGAAACTGATTTAGACTGGGGCAAGTCGACTGAGGCTTCGTGCCAGGCGGGCCTGTGTGGCAATTGGGGGTGGGATGAGTGATGTGAGGGCTGTGTGCCAAACTGAGAGAAGGAAGTCTTGCCTTGGTCAGTTAAGGACCTTACCTTGCAAGCCTTTGACTCGAGTCTCGTACAACCACATGTCCGAATGGGAAGACCTAGTTTAGTAGGATTACGATGTCTTACCTTTGATACCTCGGGGTGGCAGTTACAGGGGATCAGCTATGGGAGGAAGCGATGCTGTGCTACGGCTTGGTACCCTATCCAACGGTGTTCGTCATCCTACACTTGCTCTGTGTGAGGAAGTGGTAGCGAAGGCAACACGGAGAGGTTCTTAGGCTAAGATAGAAGTCTCTGAAAAGCTTTATTACAGTTAATCGCCTTTGTGGTGTGCTGATGTATCTTGTGGGTAAAGTGTACAACCTCTGCAAAGTGTTAAAACTTTTAATAGCCGAGTCCACAGTCTTCGACAATGCTAAAATTACAAATCAAGGGGTAGTGTTTGAAAATAAAATGGGGAAATGACTGTGTGTCAAAGAAAGATGTTTAGGGACTGTGTGTCCAAACTATTGTGGAAACAACTTGGAAAATATGATGGTTATATGACTTTGATGCTTTCAATCTAAATAAATAGTAGTTTAAAATGTTGATGCAAAAGCAAAAATAACCAAGACCCAATTCCTTGAAACAAGCCATGCATGTAGTAATAGAAGTGCATCATGCATAACTTGTTGAGTACGGTGTGTACTCACCCTTGCGACAAACTTACGAGAAGAGGAGACTACGCCACCTATGAAGAGGAGTATGTCGAGGAGCCGGAAACTAGGGGCAAGCCTTTGTCGAACAATTGTGGAGAAGATGGACAACACGACTTTTATATTTCATTTGTTGAACTTTGTTACTCGATTATTGTAAGCCTGCATTATACAACTATTGTAAGGAAGACCATAAGGTCGCACACTCGTTTATATAAATGATTGAAGTACTTTATTTAATATTCCGCTGTGTATGATGTGATAATGTACCCTGTTAGCCTGTGTGCACTAGCGCGATCCTGGACTAGTGCGGAATACACAGATGTCCGGATTTGCAAATTTGGGGCACGACATAGGTGGTATCAGAGCATACTAACTGTAGGACTTGACCTTAGGTAGACTGGCCGAGAAAGATAAGGTTATTTTCTAAAAAGTTAAAATTGAACAAGATTATGAATGAAATCTTGACTAGTCTTTTCTTCTTACTTCGTGTCCATGCTGCAATTTTCTGTTATGACTTTATGATTCTAAAATCTAGCTCTAACGAGTTGTATTTTGGCAGATGAGGAGGATTCACACCTTTGGCGAGCGCACTGAAGGCTTTGCTGCCGAGTTGTGGTACCTGCTTCAGTTTCTGGAGGGTTTTGTGAGGCCGATCTACCAAGGTAACTCGGTGGTTCGAGCAGGGCTGGACATCGCCTGGGACGTCAAGATCACTGTCTTTGCTAGAGAAAGGGGGAGAGCCAGACGTCTGTTTCACTTCACTGCTAGGAGGTCCACTTTTGAGGCCGGGATCTAGGAGATCGCCGTGCAGCGTCGTCATATTGCACGACTTTCTCCGAGGAGCTTCGTAGGCCTTGTCTTCGTCTCCATCCGCTGATGAGACAACCGATTTAACAGAGATCCGGAGGAGGACGATGCTCTGATCACTCACTTGGCGAGGCGTCATCGCCCAGGAGGAGCTTATAGACGAGGCTGTTCGGGAGCTTGAGAGGTCTCGTGAGGAGGTGGCAGTCGTGGCTCTGGCCGCAGACACAGCTGCTGATGGCCTAGGTATCTACATCTTGAGGTTCGCTGAAATGGAGGAGGCACCGGAGGACTGAGCAGAGCCGGGAGCTTGAGCCTGCACGACCCGACCTAGAGGAGGCGAGCAAGAGGGCCCGGTCAGGAGGCACCACTCGGGAGGCACCGAGGCGGCAGGCGACCGAGCCACCGGCTGGTGTCAGTGAGCAGCCCAGAGCCAGCAGAGTCGGTGGGCTCGTTTGTTCCGCCTGGGCCAGGCGCACGAGACCGATTCGCCCGATGCCGCCAAGCCCACGCGATATCTGCGGGAGGACCGCAACCTGGATGGCTCGACGACTAGAGCGCTTTGATCTTTGTTGAGTCGACTCCTGCGTTGAGTCACGTTATCATTGAGTCAGTTATCGAGTCGAGCTACTTCGAGTCAGTTTATCGAGCCTGTCCGTAGAACGGTTGTTTGAACTATATGAGTTGGTTGGTTGTGATGAACAATTTCCGTGGTCATGCATGTTGGGTATGTGTCATAATGCCCATAGGCACTTGTGAGTGGCCATATCCTTATGATATTAAATAAAAATTGTGTGCTTATGTTTGAGTCAAATAAATCTTGTCCCCACATAAGATTCTTGTACACTTGCCTATTCTGTTTTTCTTTTCTCTAAATCTTTTGTTCTACAGATGGTGAACACTAGGAGCAACAGTGGAGTTGGAGGTAGCAACTCTCAACAGAGGGAATGCAGAATCAAGCCGCAGCTAACAACAACAACCAAGCTAATCACCATGGGAATCAGTCTAGATTATCGGATTTTATGAGAACCCGACCCCCAACCTTCTCTGGGAATGTCAACCCCACAGAAGCTGATGATTGGTTGCGCACCATTGAGAGAAAGCTGTACATATCCCAATGCGCAGACAATGAGAGAGTTTTGTATGCCTCTCACCAGCTAGAGGGGACTGCTGCGGAATGGTGGGAAAATTATTGTGCTTCCCACGAGCATCCTCAGGAGATCACAGATGAGTTTTCATCGCCTTCGCCCGTTACCATGTGCCGGAAGGGATGATGGAGCTCAAAAAGGAGGAGTTTCGATCATTGAAGCAGGGAGGCCAATCTGTGGCCGATTATCTTAATAAGTTCACACAGTTGGCTCGATATGCACCGGAGGACGTAGCCACGGACAAGGCTAGGCAGTCCCGATTCATGAAGGGACTTAACTCCGGACTTCAGGTGGGACTGATCAACCACACATTTCTGGATTTTCAAGAGCTTGTCAACAAGGCGCTCATTCTAGAGGATAAGCGCAAGGAATTGGATGACAATCGTAAGCGTCGCTTGGCACAGCAAGGAGGACGCCAGGGTCAGCAGAGACCGAGGGTGGTACCTCAACAGTTCACTCGATTTCAGCCAGGAAACAGCGCAAGAGCACCAATGCCTGTACAGCGACCTACTGGTCAGAATCCGCAGACACCGGCAAGGATCATCAGCCCAGCTACAAGAAATCTGTCAATGGCAGGAAGACGATGTTATAACTGCAACGAGATGGGGCATTTCGCCAATGTCTGTCCTAAGAAAGGAGGAGTCACTCTTGTTCGCTTTAATCTAGGCAACACGCCAGCAAGAACACCAGCTCAGGGTGGAAGTCGAGGACCTACTCAAACTGGAACTGCACCACAATCAGCCGTGCGAGGCAGAGTTAACCATATCTTGGCGGATGAAGTTCAAAATGCTTCGGATGTTGTGCTGGGTAAGTTCCTAGTTAACTCAGTACCAGCTACAATTTTGTTTGATTCAGGAGCTTCTCATTCATTCATTTCTCAAGTTTTTGTTGTGCAAAATGAATTGGCTGTGGTTAAACTTAAGAATACATTAATAGTCCAAACCCTTGGATCAGAACTCTGAGCTAAAGTAGGATGTTCTGGGGTAAAATTAATATTAAATGGAATTGAGTTCCTAGCAAACTTGATTATACTGGATACTCAGACCATAGATGTGATTTTGGGAATGGATTGGTTATCCAAGCATAAGACAGTGTTGGACTGTGGACAAAGGGTAGTAACAGTTGAGAGCCCAAGTGGTAAGAAGGTGGAAATTCATGCAGTTGCTGTTCAAGATAGTCAACTAAAGATTAACAATGTGAAAGCTGTTGAAATGAAAGATGTCTTGGTAGTTAATGAGTACTCTGATGTTTTTCCCGAAGACCTACCTGGAATGTCGCCAGATAGAGATATAGAGTTTGTAATTGAGCTTGTACCTGGAACAGCTCCAATAGCCAAGAGACCCTATAGGATGTCTACTGAGGAATTAGTAGAAATGAAGAAACAGATCGAGGAGTTATTGGAAAAAGGTTTTATAAGACCTAGCTCATCGCCATGGGGAGCCCCGGTACTGTTTGTAAAGAAGAAAGATGGGAGTTTCATGATGTGTATAGACTATCGTGCACTCAATGAGGTGACGATAAAGAACAAATACCCGTTGCCCAGGATAGATGATCTCTTCGATCAGTTAAGAGGAGCGGGAGTCTTCTCAAAGATAGACCTTCGGTCTGGATACCATCAGTTAAAGATTCAAACTGAGGATATACCAAAGACCGCTTTCTCATCTAGATACGGTCATTATGAATTCACGGTCATGTCCTTGGACTGACTAATGCTCCTGCGTATTTCATGAATATGATGAACAAAGTGTTTATGGAATATTTGGATAAGTTTGTTGTCGTATTCATCGATGACATATTAGTTTACTCAAAGTCGGAAGAAGAGCATGCAGGACATTTAAGAATGGTCTTGGAAAAGCTGAGAGAAAACCAGCTATATGCAAAATTTAGTAAATGTGACTTCTGGAAAAAGAAGGTTGAGTTCCTGGGTCACGTAATGACTGCCGAAGGAGTAGCTGTCGATCCGAAGAAGGTGGAGGCAGTATTACATTAGGAACAACCAAGGTCTGTTACACAAATCAGGAGTTTCCTTGGTATGGCGGGGTATTACCACCGGTTTATTGAAGGATTTTCTTCAATTGCGAGACCTCTTACACAATTGCTTAAGAAGGAGAAAAAGTTCGCCTGGTCGCCTGAGTGCGAGAAGAGTTTCCAAGAGCTGAAGAAGCGTTTGACTTCGGCACTTGTTTTGGTGTTACCGAATACTAAGGACAATTTTGATATATATTGTGATGCTTCGCGTCAGGGATTAGGATGTGTATTAATGCAGAATGGTAAAGTGGTAGCTTATGCATCAAGGCAGTTAAGGCCACATGAACAAAATTATCCGACTCATGATTTGGAGCTAGCTGCTGTAGTGCACGCTCTTAAAATATGGTGTCACTATCTCATGGGAAATCGATGTGAGATATACACTGACCATAAAAGTCTCAAGTATATATTCACCCAGTCGGATCTCAACATGAGACAACGAAGGTGGTTAGAGTTAATCAAGGATTATAACATCGGAATCCACTACCATCCTGGAAAAGCAAATGTAGTGGCTGATGCTTTAAGTCGGAAAAGCTATAGCCTAAATTCAATGTCAGCAGAAGATCAACCGGATTTGTGCAAGGAACTTCAGAAGCTAAGACTAGAAGTTGTTCCGGAGGGATTCCTAGCTACCTTGGAGGTTAAGCCGACCCTAGAAGAACAGATCAGGGAAGGACAGAAAGATGATGAGAAGATTAACAGGATTAAATCCAAGATGGATGAGGATCTAGCCAAAGACTTCAGAATAGATGAGCAGGGAACCTTGTGGATGAAGAATCGAATTTGTGTACCTCATAAGCCGGAATTAAAATAGTTAATACTGGAAGAAGCACATAATTCCAAGTATTCAATTCACCCCGGTAGTGCGAAGATGTATCAGGATCTGAAAGAAAGATTCTGGTGGCCAAACATGAAGAAAGAAGTAGCTGAGCATGTCGCATTATGTGACGTATGCCAGAGAGTCAAAGCCATGCACCAGAGACCAGTTGGATTGCTACAACCGCTAAAGATACCGAAATGGAAATGGGAAGAAATTGGGATGGATTTCATTAACGGATTGCCAAGGACTCAAGGTGGATATGATTCCATATGGGTCATAGTATATCGACTAACAAAGGTCGCACATTTTATACCCGTAAAAACAACCTATTCTGGAGATAAGTTAGCTGAATTGTACATAGCAAGAATTGTGTGTTTACATGGTGTACCCAAAAAGATAGTATCAGACAGAGGTACTCAATTTACCTCGAGGTTTTGGGATAAGCTGCATACAGCTATGGGTACTCGTTTGAATTTCAGTACGGCATATCATCCGTAGACAGATGGTCAAACGGAAAGGGTTAATCAGATACTTGAAGATATGCTAAGAGCCTGTGCTTTGTCATATACCACATCATGGGACAAATGTTTACCATACGCAGAGTTTAGTTATAACAATAGCTATCAGGCTAGCTTGAAAATGTCGCCTTTTGAAGCTCTATATGGTCGTTCATGTCGAACACCATTAAACTGGAATGAGACAGGAGAACGTCATGTATTTGGACCAGACGTAATTTTAGATGCAGAAGAGAAGATTGCTCTAATTCGAGAAAGGTTGAAAACTGCACAATCCAGGCAAAAGAGTTACACAGATAATCAGCGCCGTGATCTGAGTTTTGAACCAGAAGACTATGTTTATCTCAATGTTACACCATTAAAGGGAGTTAAAAGGTTTCATGCTAAAGGAAAACTTGCTCCGAGATATGTGGGTCCATTCAAGATCCTGAGTCGCAAGGGAGAAGTTGCATACCAGTTGGAATTGCCACAATCCTTAGCAGGAGTACATGATGTATTCCATGTATCTCAATTGAAGTAGTGCTTGCGAGTACCAGAAGAACAAGCACCCATCGAAGCTATTGAACTGCAAGAAGATTTAACTTATAAGGAATATCCAATAAAGATTTTGAATACCATGGATCGTGAAACCAGAAACAAGTCAACCCGCTTTTGCGAGTCCAGTGGAGCAATCATTCAGAAAGCGAGGCAACTTGGGAGCGCGAAGAAGATTTGAGGAAGGAATTTCTTGAGTTATTCTCTAGCCAGCCCTGAATCTCGGGGTCGAGATTCTGTTAAGGGGGAATGTTTGTAACATCATCAAATTTGGCTAATTTTGAATTTGTAATTTATTTTGAATTTTTGAGATTTTCTGGAATTTATTTGTAATTATTTGAATTTTTGGAATTTAACTCTTATCTGAAAATTAATTAAATAATGATCAAATTTTTGAAAATTTAAATGGAAATATTTTATTTGAGTTCAAAATGTCCTAAAATATTTTTCAGAATTTTTCTAGAATTTTTCGATATTTTAAGTGCCTCAAATAAATTAAATGAATAATCGAATTATTTTTATTAGGAAACGATTAATATTTGGATGAACGATGAACGGGTCGAGCCCATTCTTGTCGTCGCTGAAACCTAACACCGCTTTGTTTTTCCACCGTTGGATGTGCATTGGACGGTTGAAGGCTGCTCGCCGCGTTGTCGGTTCGTTAGGCTGTCTTGCGTTGGATCACGCGTGGACGGCTGGATATCAGCCACGTCGTTTCGTCTCCGAGTGAATGAAGCACCGTCGCCGCCGTGCGTCCCGACTTGTAACCGCCGCATTTACTCGCTGGAGCACTATCTCTTCCGCTTCATCTTCTAGCCCGGCATATATATCACTTCCTTCCGCACCGATTGAGCCCTTTCACGCACACCGAGAACCACCGTAGCCCCCGTACATGCTTGTCGGAGTTCCGAGGCCATTCCGTCGCCATTTGAATCGCTCGGTGACTCTCCACCGCATCTAAGGACACCGGAGTAAAGCGCGTCGGCGCATCAGATCCGGCGATTACCTCACCTCGCCGGAGCATCACGGAAACGCCGCCGCTGGGGTCTTCTTCTTCATCTTTGGCAGCGTCTCTTCGCCGTGTTCTCGCTGAGACTCCAATCAACGTCGACAGTCGGATCCGCATCCAACCATCCTCGTGAGTCCACGTATTCGTTATCAGTAGAGACCAGAATAGTGCAATGGAAGATCTCAGCCGTAGGATTCAAGATGTGTGGTTAGGATTAGTGCCACGTGCCCGCAGAAGGGATTGCCCACGTGTGCCTGATTTTTGTGTTTGCTAATAGTCGTTGGATTAGTATCGGACGATCCGGAGTAGCCGTGTGAATAGTAAACCTCATTTTCCGATGTTAGCCGTTAGATTAAAATCGTGCGGTTGCTAACTCGCCACGTAGCTCATTTTACTGTAGCCCTAGATCTGAGATTTTAAGCGTAAATTTTGAAGCAATCCGAGCCGTAGCTTTTGAATTGAGCGGATTGGATTCCGCCGGCGTCCCAAAGATCGAGGCGGACGCGTGTCGCCGAGAATCGGCGACGAGGCGTTGATCTTTGTCGACGTCACCCGGATAGTGGCTGCCGTTCGATTTTGATCCGTCGGTTGAAGTTGCGCCGCATGTCAGCACCGCAGTAGCTGATCAAAGTGTCGGTGCAATCCTAGCCTTTGATCGCATCGCACGAATCTTGGAGCATGACCGGTCGGTAGTCGTTAATTGATTTAATCGCCGTTAGATTTTGATCCGAGGATGAGAATCGCCACATGTCGACTCAAGAAGATGGCAAAGCGAGTTGTCGGGTTTGATCCGACCGTTCATTTTTATCGGACGGTACCGAGTTAGTAAAACTCTCGGTGATAATCTTGCCGACGATGTTACGCTTCCGTGATCGACACGCGTGTCCGTCTTGACATCGGTGGTGACGACATCGGTGGGGCCCACTTGTCCGTCTTTGGCGGCGCGATCTTGCCGTCATAAATAGTGATGATGACGTCATAATTAATTTTAAAATAAATATATTTTTCGGTGAAAATCAACTTCGATCTTGACGTCATAATTAACCATCTTGGCGTCATAATTCTCGGATTTTCGTATAAAAATAATTAAATAAATCCGGTTTATTCTTTTTGGTTTATTTTAAAACTTCAAATGCTTATAACTTTTGCGTTTTAACCACATGTCTGAATGGGAAGACCTAGTTTAGTAGGATTCGATGTCTTACCTTTGATACCTCGGGGTGACAGATTACACAGGGGGTAATATGACGGGGAGCGTGCCTATGCTACTGCTTGGTACCTTATCCAATCGGTGTTAAATCATCCTACACTTGGCTCTGTGTGAGGAAGTGGTAGCGAAAACAACACGGAGAGGTTCTTAGGCTAAGATAGAAGTCTCTGAAAAGCTTTGTTAGGTTAATCGCCTTTGTGGTGTCTGTTGTATCTTGTGGGTAAAGTGTACAACCTCGTAGAGTGTTAAAAGCTGTTGAATAGCCGAGTCCACGTCTTGAACAATGCTCGGAATTACAGTCAAGGGGTAGTGTTTGAAAATAAAATAGGGAAATGACTATGTGTCAAAGAAAGATGTTTAGGGACTGTGTGTCCAAACTATTGTGGAAAACAACTTGGAAAATATGATGGTTATATGACTTTGATGCTTTCAATCTAAATAAATAGTAGTTTAAAATGTTGATGCAAAAGCAAAAATAACCGATCTGATAAATTCCTTGAAACAAGCCATGCATGTAGTAATAGAAGTGCATCATGCATAACTTGTTGAGTACGGTGTGTACTCACCCTTGCGGACAAACTTACGAGAAGAGGAGACTACATGACCTATGAAGAGGAGTATGTCGAGGAGCCGGGAAACTAGGGGCAAGCCTTTGTCGGAGCGACTGTGGAGAAGATGGACAACACGACTTTTATATTTCCGCTGTTGAACTTTGTTACTCTGATTATTGTAAGGCCTGCGTGGCACAACTATTGTAAGGATGACCATAAGGTCGTACACTCGTTTATATAAATGATTGAAGTACTTTATTTAATATTCCGCTGTGTATGATGTGATAATGTACCCTGTTAGCCTGTGTGCACTAGCGCGATCCTAGACTAGTGCGGAATACATAGAGTGTCTGGATTTGCAAATTCGGGGCACGACAGTCGGCCAGGAAAACGATGCCTTAAGCGAAACGGCGTACACCTCACCCCTCCGACCGCCACGTCGGTCCAATGGTACACCGCATCGATTTCCAATTCCCTTTGCATTCAACCCTGACAGGACAGCCGCCAGGCGAAAGGACTCTGCGTCGGGCGGCGCGTCGCGCAACCCCTCGGTCTCCGACCCAATCGCCTTAAATTATATCCGAGACCATACTTCACACTCTCCCGCGGAACCCATCGATGGGTGGTGGCCTCCTGTGCTCTAGGTCGACGGACGACCTGGGGTCCGATACGGGATCGAGTAAAGAAAGGTTCTCATGGGTCGCCCCGATGGGCAGCGCCTGCCGATAACGCTTCGCTTCGGAATGATCCCCCTTTTGGGGAATCACCAGGACCCACTCGGATAACCCGTTATTAGCTTCATGCTGACGGCGTTCAGACCAACGTCACGATGGCAGCGTTGGCTCACCCTCCGGGTCCCACACTGCGGGACGGGCGTACGTGGGGACGACAACAACCACTCCTCCCAAAAAGCTTCGCTTAGCGGGGGTGCGCGGCGAACGCTCTTCTCCCGGATCCGGCATAAAACCGGCCTTGCAGACATGTCGAAGCCGCGACGCAAACAAGCACCCGGGCACAGGAACCTTGCGTAAGGTATCCGGTCGCCTGTGCCCAGCTAAGGCGATGTCAAGGCCATCTCTGTGTGCAAGGATAACCCCCCAACCAGGTCTCCGACCCACTCGAGGGCTCGGGGGCTCCATCCACCGGATGCGCTCGCGCGCTCCCGGTCGAGACCGACCAAATGAGTCGGTCGGAAACTGGCGACTGAAACGGTCGCCCGACTCGCTCGAAAAGCAAAAATCCAGCCGCATCAGCATGCTACGGTTAGTCGGATTCCGCCAATCAAGGCTGCCTCTGTGCGCAAGGATAACCCCCCAACCGGGTCACCGACCCTCTCGGGGGCTCGGGGGCTCCATCCACCGGATGCGCTCGCGCGCACCCAGTCGAGACCGGCCAACCAAGTCGGTCGGTCACGCGGCAAGAAACGGCCAATCTGTTCGGCAAACGAAACGCCATGTCTGTTGAAATACATAATCCGACCGCGTCGGCCAGGGAAATCCCCCGACCGGTTCTCCGACCCGCCCGGGGACTCGGGGGCTACTGACGAATACTCGGGACATGGGTGTCCCCCGCAGCCCAGGAAAGACAAATGGGCCACCTCGAAACCCAACTTCAACTAGAGGTCCCGCTCAAGGATACCCAATCTCCGACCAAGCTGACCCCAAGAACGGTCCGACCTAGGCCTTGGGTCGAGCACCCCCCAAGCCACGGCCAAGACGACCAAAAGACGGTCCGACCCGTGGGTCGGACCGTTCACGAGCCCCGGCCAAGCTTAGGGCACCCTGTCCACATGGCGGCCTGGCGGTCGAGCGGGCGAGCACGCCCCGCCGGCCAGGTGACGACCCACATGGCGTTCGGGAAAGCAAGTGGGCAAGGACGCTCCGCCCCGCTGATGCAACGCCTCAGCATGACCGTGCAAGGACAGGAAGCTCTTTCCCAAGGCGGCGGGAGGGTGGCCGAAGTCAAGCGCCGGGCTCATCGCCCAGTCATGCACAGTGGAGGGACGCGATCGCCCAGTCATGCACAGTGGAGGGACGCGCGCCCTCCCGAGGCAATCCCCAGAGCTGGGCGACACAACGTCAGCACTTGACGAGCGCACATAAGGCAGGTACGCCGTTTCCCGGTGGAGCGAAACGTTCTGTCACTCTGTGTGCCTACCGACTCGGTGTGGGGTATACAACCATCCGTCATACATCCAATCCGAAGACCGGACGCCAAGGCTAAAGACTAGGCTCCCAGACGTAGGGCACCCCATCCTTCTTTTTTCCAGACTCCCATGTAACCTACTTCCTCGAGCTATATAAGGGGAAGCAGGACCCTCCGAATAAGGGACGGATCGAGAGAAACACTTTGGAGCTCGGAGGCCCTCGCGACCCCTGAGTTCCTCGTATTCTCAAGCCTTCTTGTTTTCTCTCACGTATAGGGCACTCGAGGCTAGCCCTCGTCCCCCGCTTGTAACTCAGTGCAGCCCCCTGCATCAAGAACAATATACGACCACCTCACTTAATCGGAGTAGGATTTTTCAAATTAATCAAGTATATATCTTGGACCCTCTTTTTGGTCGACTATTCAGGAGAGGCGCATGCCCTAGACTTACAAATTTACTTGCCGGTTTACGAAACACCGACAGGTAGTTTCCAAAATGTCTACCCCTTCTTCCACATGGTCCCGGGACAAACGGATTTACAACTCTTTCCATATTGAACGTCGATATCCTCCACGCGTGAATATACTTACCTTCTACTCATAGGCTGTGGGACTGAGCGAACTTCTCTCTTCTTATCAAATTTGTCATTCATCTTACGGTATCGATGACTTCGAGATAAAAATCTACGGTGGCCTATGTACACAGTTTTCTTAGAATTCGGCAGCCAAAAGCTGTCAGTCTCCTCTTCACAAATAGGACACATTTTGGCTCCCTTCGTACTGTAGCCCGTCAAATTACCAAGGGTCAAAAAATTATTTATGGAACAAAATATCATAGCCTTTAGGGTGAAGTACTCTCTTTTGTACGCATCCCACACCACGACCCCCTTGTTCCACAATTTTACCAACCCTCTATAAGTGGAGCAAGATACACATCAATATCATTTCCCGACTGCTTAGGTCCTGAGATTAGTAACAACATCATGATATATTTCTATTTCATGCATAACTAAGGAGGGAGATTGTACATACACAACAAAACTGGCCATGTGCTGTGACGACTGCTTATGTTACCAAACAGATTCATTTTATTAGTACTCAATCCAAATCTTATATTCCTCATTTTGGCACCGAACTCCTCATGTTTCCAATCGTTGTTTCTCCATTGAGTCGAATCAGCGGGGTGTCTCAGCTTTCCATCTTCCTTTCGAGACTCATAATGCCAGCGCAACAGTTTTGCATCTGGGATTTGCAAACAACCGCTCTAAACAAGTAATGATGGGCAAATACCACAATACCTTGGCTGATGCACCTTTAGTGACCTCTTCACTGTGATTGCCCCAGCTCTTGCGCTTCTTGTCATTACGCTTCTCCTTTTATTTATACCGGGGCATGCCACAAATTGAACAAATGTGAAGTTTTAGATGCGTGTTATGGTACAAGATACAATCATTCAGATATGCATGTTTTCTTTCTATTTCCATTCCCATGGGACATAGTAGCTTCGTCGGTTCATAAATACTTGTTGGCAATTTGTTTCCCTCTGGAAGCAGATCCGATACAAGAATTAAAAGTATATTGAAACTTGTATCTGTCTAACGGTGTTTTGCCTTTAGTTCAAACAATGCAAGGACTGAACCCAACTTAGTGTATTCTGCTTTGCAACTCGAGAACAGCGGTTTGACATCATCTTCTATCAAGCTTTTAAACTTTTCAAACTCTATTTCCGTGTAATTTCCCTCCGTATCGCGCAACATTTGCTCCAAATTATCCTCCTAAAGATATCATGCTGCAACTTGTCATCGGGTTCCACCATGTCTTCGTTGCATACCAGAAGAGACCTATCTCCCCATGATGGATCCAACACGTGTAATTCCGCACGAAGCCACGTTGAATCAGGTGGACCTTAATTTGAGCTGAGTTGTTAAATCTCCTAAGATTGGTGCAATCAATGCAAGGACAATATATGAAGTTTACACCCCTCTTCACCATATCTTCTTCTGCAATATTTTTGAACTCCTTAACACCCTATGAAATTCAGCATTCACACGGCTTTTCTGATACATCCATTCCATATGGTCCATCTAAAATTAAACTTCACACAATAAATTAAGGAAAAACTAGAGCGATAGCTAGTTAGCTATTTCAATTATTGATACATCTTTTCAATTAATACTACCTTTGCAAAATAGAGGACGGGTTCCAAGATATATGAATGTACTCCCGATCGATACCTAGCTTCTTCCCTAGTTAAGAGCTTCGACACACTTTTCAAACTTCAACAATGATATTGAATAACCTAATTATATAGTGTAGTAGCTTGCAAATCTTTTGACTTCAATGAAACAAAACAATGATACCAACGATGACTCCTAATCTCTAAATAGGTTAGGTCCTAATCCCATTCGAGAATATGTGATTCCAAAGATGTTCCTAAGGCAGTTGTACAACTCAAAGAAAATTTTGTGACATCTCACCGCCGTTCTCTAGATACACGCTCGACAACAAATCAAGAGGAGTGTGCACTAACTGATTGAAGGCCCAGTCAGTGCAGGCTTCATCTGGCAATATGAGAGAAGCCATCGCCAGATCATCTAGGCGCGAAGACACGTATTCCACATCGGTGGACACAATGCCACCGACGGGAGCAGCATCGTCATCTTTACTACTATCCATGTCGACGTCCTCATTGTTATCAGATATTGCTTCATCCACCAGGCCTTCTAGGTGCTCGTGGTAGTCAATACGAGTGGCCCACCACTACCCGATGTCTTCGTTGAACTGAAATTCATCTGTAGTAGTGTCCCCACGGATGCCCCTAGAGAATGCTTGAAAGAATGATGCCACCGCCCTTGAAGGCCGGAGGTTTCTCCTGTCCACAAAGCGCATGTACACCATTGGCCGACGGTATATCTTCGTTTATGGGTTCATCACAATTTGCATATATTCCCCCCACATAGCGCTTTTAGTGATCTTGCATAGCTCCTACAAATACTCGTTTGAACCTCCCACAAGTCACGCATGTACTGCTTCGATTACAAGCTTCTTTCAGGTAGTCTCCCAAGCAAATGTGCTCCTAACACACGTACGGAGGTTAGCCAAACTCATCTCCATCAAATTTGGAGCCCATATCACATTTCGTTCGTAGTTCAAAAGGTCCACCCCATATCAACCCTCTCGAACAACACCGCCACTATAAAACACGAATAAATCTTGAATATCTGCTATTTAGTACCTACTATAGCAAAAGACGCAAGCACACACATCACTACAGGAATCCAGACTATTTTAAATCGGCCAAAACCGATTTAAAATACGGGAAAAATCGACGAAAATAGACCGACAAAATTGTGTCGATGAAAATACTTGTATTTTCGTTGGCAACCGACGAAAAAAGTGGTCGTCCCGGCTCCGTCGGCTTGGGCCGACGAAAATAATATTTTAAATTTTTTTAAAAAATAAAAATCCTCCTAAAAGATATTTTCGTCGGCAATTTTTCTGGCCGACGAAAATAATATTTTAAATTTAAAATAAAAATAAAAAATATTTTAAATTTACAAAAATATGAAAAAAAATATAAAAATCCTAGTTCTTTGGGTATTCTCTTGCACCAAATATGGTTGATCCAACTCTAACATTTGTGCTGCCCATTTCAATCTGTACAAGCACAAAAATAGTACAAGTCATTAGACATTAGTTATGCAGTTATCACATCTCTTAGTTTCTCTTCTTGTAGTCTGTCCCTTACCACTTGCTCAAAATCAGCAGACATGCCCATTGACAGACCACACTGCTCTTCTGGTATTCCAAGTTCCTTGCATACCTCCGTCCGGCAACTAGCCAGTGTCTAGGCATTCAGCAAATGGCATACATATTAGCCCTACGCAGCATATCAGTCCAACTAAGTTTGTGTTTCAAAATATAACCTTGAAATTCTCCGGAGTTGAGGAGTAATCAAGCATCCCAATTGTCATTAAACCAGCAAAAACAAGATTTGGGCAGCTCACTTTGACATGCTTTGCTAATTCTACACACCCCGAGGGATCTACCCCAAACTTTGCTGCAAAATAGTAACAGAGTTTGAGAACTACAGATCTTCACTCTAGCAATGCTCGCACACAGGAATAATATGACGTCATACAGCAAAAACTGATCACTTACAAATATTTATCCATTACTATAAACAATGTGTTGCTTATCATTAAGAAATTCCATAACAAGCCCAAAGTGGTGACATTCAGAGATTCTATCTTCAGAGATTCTATCCATATTAGAAACCAAGTTCACAACTGTACTGAAAAAGGAAATTAGAGTACCCACATTCTTCACCGGTGTTGACTTGGACCAAGACTTTGAGAGGTTTTCTCCCCAAGTCAGCCACCACCCGATCAAGACGACTGGCAATCTGAAAGAATATATATTACATTCAATCTGGTTACAGATGCAAGATTGAGAATGAGATCTGGCAAAAGATGAATGCAGTCATATTGCAACTTTTTTTTCCTAACTAAATCCTAACTATTGTTACACAAAATATTATAAAAAAAATGAAGGTCAATATAGGCATGAATTGATTGTACATTATGAAACGGAATGTCCAGTTGGAAACAATAAGTTCTACTAGGCTGTTGATATGCATGAAGCCTGGAAGAACATATTTTTCCTTGACCAAGGAAGGGATACCTTATTAGAAAGTAACTACAATGAGGCAATTACTGACAGGTGAGTGCCTTAAATACTACTATTTCATGAAGCTAGAAAGAATTGTAGTTGAAGAAACACAATAAAATATTAAATTGATTATATACCTTCTCGTCATCTACGCTCTCAACCATGTCAAGATTTGGTACCCCAGCTGTAGGTAAAAAAGAAAGAAAGAAAGAAAAGAAACAGTACCTCAAGAACGGACCTTAAGTTAGAGAAGATATCAAATATCTGACATATGTATAGAATTGACAACCCTTTTGATAAGTAGTAATATGCGGTAAAAAGTAAAAGAAGAAATATCCCTAATTTATTCAATCATGCTTTTTTTCCCCAAAAGCACGTATTTAGGATGCTATAACACACAACTACCAAGCCAATAAGAAAGCTAAGCAACTGGAAGTAGAGACTTGAAAACTCTAGTCTCTGGCAGAATATGCAAACAAGAAAACCTAGGAGGGCTCTGGCTTTGTTGCTTTGCAGGTTCCCAATGAAATGCCACTCAACATCCTCTGGAAGCTGCAATAAGAATAACACTTGCTTAGACAACTAAATGGCAGAAAGAGGATTAGATCATTGGCTGCAAGAACTAGGAAGCATGTCCAATGAGAACTCCTGGGCCATGAAAATATATAGAAATTTAAACTGTTTGAAATTTTCTCCAAAAATAATTAAGAGTTCTCAACTGTTGATGGTTATTGGGAAAAGATGGCCAAAATATTTGGACCTAGATTGTTCTAGTATAAAAAACGTGAGAAAATGATTGATGACAGAATGTTCCACATAGACCCCCTATACCTGAAAATTTTTATACACTCTGGTATGGACTGATTTTCCCATGTTAACATGGAGAGAGGAGTTCTCAGTGAATTGTTCAAGCATTGCAGCATGTTGCTAATCCAGTATCAACTAATGATGATAAATTTGAACACCAACAGAATTTCGGTATATCTACTTAGGAGATATCCTAAAAACAACGAAGCGCCTGCACACATAGCTCTGACCTCCGAGTTGTCTGACAATCTCCATTACTCATTCATCGGTAATTCAATTGGAAGATACAGCAGATAAACAAAGCTCAGGTGGTACTATGCTGATAGACAAAACTATTAAGTTGCATGCACCAACCAGTTCACCCAAAAGCTAAGCTGATGAGGAAAGGTGGGCAATTCACTTATACTTCAACACTCCCCCTCACGTGCAGGCTCCCTCAGGCCTAGGACGTGGAATAGAAGTGGACTGCAATTTTTTTTAATTACGTCAACCGGGTCTTAAACTCGAGACCTCTTGGCTCTGATACCATATTGAGTTGCATGCACCAACCAGTTCACCCAAAAGCTTAAGCTGATGAGGAAAGGTGGGCAATTCACTTATACTTCAACAAAAACCACGGTAAACTTCTGAGACTGAGATAGACTAGAACGAAAAGCAGGAGAAACTGGAGACACTTCCAAATTCAAACGTACAAGTCCGCCAAGGACCTTACGAGTTCAAACATTTATAATAGTAATTTCTGCAAAATAAGGCTTCAATTGAATATGAATTTCAAACGACCAAGTTCAGCATTTACAAATAAGATATGAGTGAGAGATGTCTACAACTATACATGCACAAGAGGATACATCTTCAACTATGTTCAGTCCACGATCAATCCATTGAAAATGAACCAAACCTTCTTCACCCTACAAAAAAGTGGACACATAAGTGCACTGGATATCCCAATAAATATAAGAATGTAAATACCTTAGAAGTTTTGCTGAAAAAATAGAACTTGAGCTAGATATTAGTAGAATTGTGAGCAGGCATACCCTTCCAATACGAACAAGCCCCTTGCGTGTGTCTGGGATCACTCGTGTTCCCTCAAGAGACATCTTACCAGCATGAAACTCACACATGATATCCTGAGAAATACATCGAAGAAGTAAATTAATTCAATAGGTGCTCCACATCTTGTTATCAACAAAGAAAAATGAGATGACAAAAATAAATAGAGAGCATTCAACTTTCTCTCCCAACTTTCAACATGGGGCTGTTGTTTTGTGATTGGACTTATATTTCAAAACAAACAGCCCAATAAAATATATCTATATTGTGAAACAAAGGGATAGAAAATCCACACGTTTTCTGAATATGCCCTTATTTGTTTTCTCCAAATGTGTTTAGTTAATTTATTCATTAAAAAGGAATTAGAAATAGTAACACACAAAAGCAAGAAGCGCTAAAAGAATGTGCAAGTGGTAAATGGGTATATATAAATGAGAACTCTCCTTAGTGACATAATATGAACTTGCCATTTTAGCATTCTGATCATGTGAGGAAGGATTTTTTTTCTTTTTTGAAGTGAAAGGCAGGAACGCTGCCTAATTCATTCATGCAGATAAAGGGAACAAAAAAGGTTCAAATTAATTACAGGGCAAAGCAAGCCAGCTGAACAGCCGGACCTGGCAACAAAAAGAGAAAGACCTATGTACAAATTAATTTAGATTTAACAACTACTAGCAGTAGCAATGTTCTACACATAAATAGAAGGATAATATTTACTAATTAAATGGACAAATGGAGAAGCCTGATGTATTTACTAACTGCAAAAGAAAAAACAATGTATCCACATTTAATCGATAAACAAAGCAATTTGAGAAGAGGGGACGGCGTGGGGACGAAGTGGGGGCGGGTGGCGGTGTGGGGACCAGGCGGCGGCAGGCGGTGGCATGGGGGCGGCGCATGACTGCTGATAGCGTGGGGGCGACACTGAGGGACGGCGGTGGCGTGGGAACAGCGGGACGGGTGGCGGCAGGCGGCGGGTGGGGGCAGCGCGGGGGACCGGCGACGGCGGCGGCGTGGGGACGGCGGAAAGGCGTCGAGGTGGAGATCGCGTAGCTAGGGCTTACGCGCGTAGCGTATCGTGGAGAATGTGGGGACATACGCACGGGCCAGCAGCTAGGGTTTTGGGGACTTATGCGTATCTGGCTATTTTCGTCGGCTGGGACCCACGAAAATCGCTGGTCCAGCCACGTGTCTCATTTTCATCGGTCCAGACCGACGAAAATATCCTCATCATGCCATGTGTCACATTTTCGTCGGTCCAGACCGATGAAACTAGTCAAAAAAAATTTTGTCGCGATATCTGAACTGTTTTCGTCGGCCTAGTCAATGAAACCGACGAAAATAACGATAATTTCGTCAATTCCAACCTGGCCGACGAAAATAATCAGTTATTTACGTCGGCTTTTTTTTTACCGACGAAAATATTTTGAACCGACGAAAATAGTATCGATTCCTGTAGTGCATTAAATACTAACATACAATTCGTCACATCTGTAATCAATAGTAACATAGCAAATGCGTAAATATCATTTTCATGTACTATTGTTAAAGTAAGTACGCACTAGTATTTACATCTTGCATCATCAATTTATGTACTACTCATCTCACGGACACCGTCCTTTTATGTTCTACTAGTTGAACTAACATCGTACCAATTATTAGTATTATTTACGTCTTATATCATCAATTCATATACTACTCATTATGGTACCGTCAATTCCAGTGCGTTGGCAGCGCGGAAAATGTGTGCACCACCGTCTCGCCACGCATCATCTATTCACGCAGCTGCCGGTAGGAATCTAGCGTAGCACAAGTGTGGAAAAGAACATTCTCATGCCACCCAAGCATGAAAAATAATCCTGCGCAACCTCTCTGATGAATTTTGCCATGTGTCCAATGCTGGTCATTCCGTGCTTGTGTAAGAGGCTATATATGAATATTCGTTGCCACGGGAGACATATTTAAAAAAAAAAAAGAGGCAGGCGGCCAGTACAGTAAAAATGTCCACCTATTCAAACTAAATCAAGTCGGTGGATGATTCGTTCTTCAAAGTACTCCAAATTAAATTAAAGTTGCCCAACTTTCACTACACGGTTATAATAATTTTGTGGTCCCTGAAGGTCTTCGTATAAAAAAGTATTGGATTTTTTTATTTTCCACCATTCTTGTTTTACGGTTTTGCCAATATTATCATTCTACTAAGGGCCTGCTTGGAAGCCCAGTTTTAAGTCCAAAACTGGTGTAAAATACTGGACACTAAATTTTTCCAGGCTGGGCTGAGAAAACATGCTTGAATGGCCCGGTGAACGGATAGTTTTACACCCGGTTTGGCCCATTACAACCGGATTGGTATTATCTGCTGAGCAGGCCACAATTTCTTTCCAACAAATATCGGCTTCGCTAGACACAGCTCGCGTTCACAACGCCATGTGAGGAACGGGAACCCTAGAGATCATCGGGAGCGGCGGCAGCGACGAGATCCCAGCATCGGCACCTCAAAATACTCAACGACGACTTCACCGGCAGCAGCGGCGGCAAGGAGAGGAGACGCGGCACCAACTCCCATTCCCTCCCCACTCCGATATGGAGCCGATTTGCGCTTCTACCGGCGAGAGGAGGCGACAACATCCATGACCCTCATCGGCGAGTGCGATCCTCAACGGCATCGGCGATCCACGACTCTCAACGGCAATCTCGACCGCATCGGTGAACATTTTTAGCTTCTGTAAATAGATATCCCTTCTTTTCTTTCTTTATTTCAGTTCAAACTAATTCTGTTGATTTGATTAGAAACTATTTTTACTTTGATATCGGCAATTCTATAAAGTAGATTGTATGTACACAATCATACAACAATTGCAGCACTTATGTATCAGAGAAACTTGCAAGCACTTCAAGAACGAAGGATATTAATGCTTCTTGTGTTTCTACGTGGTTATTTTTGAGTTGTGTAATGCATTTTCGTGCCAAAGAACATCATCTCTTACTATTGGTGTAGTGATAATAAAATTTTCTAGTGTGAGCTGTGATTATCAGTGACTAAAAAGATAATTATTAGTAAAAGGATATGGGAGCTACTAATTTGATCGAGTTGCTTTTGCTGTGATGTTCTCATCTGCTGTTACTCGTGGGGCCCTTTCTTGGAGTGGATTAGTTTGTCTAAATTGTTCTTGGAATTGTTTTATCGATTTGATTGCTGCTGTCCTGAAAGTTTCTTGTCGCTGAAATTTGAAGCGCTTGCAGGACTGGATCTAGGAAGCAGTAGCTGAAGTCTAAGGGCATCTCCAATGGTACTAGCTATAAGAAATATCCATGTCATCTATAGATAGCATATAGATAACCTCTCTAATGGATTAGCTATAGTATTGTCTATAAAATTAAATATTGGCCCATATGTAATAGATAATAAGTGCCTTGAAATCAGTTATAGCCTGGCTATACATTAGTAGCCAGTCTATATCTCTCTCCTTGTTTTCTCTCTTCCACCTAAGCAAAATTGTGAGATGGCACCCTTATAGCTAGCTGAAGTGGCACCATTGGAGATGCCCTAAGCAAAAGCTCGAGAACAAGCCTAGGTTCTGCACAAGTAATTGCTCCTGTCCTATCGAGGTCCATGATTACTTTACACGTTTCTGCTTGTTAAGGTTGGGTTGCATTGTTCTTGTGATCATTTGCTACCTGTTTGATATAATGAATAAACTAGACATATTGTTGAATGTTGAGCAATGCAGTTTGAAAGACCTGAAGATGATGATGGTATTGTCTTGTAACCATGTGGCTTCTATGCTATTTTTAAACAAAAATGTTTTCATCCTTATTAAACCATTTTGTAAAGGAGGATAACTTGGTTATTACAGTGACATTGCTTTTCTGAAAAAAAGAGAAAAATGAAGATTTGGTTTCCTCAACAGCTGTGAAATATCTTAAACATGAACTTAAAAAACCTTTGTGTGTCTCGGAGTGTGTGTGTACATGTTGTCTGCCTATGAGCCGGCAAGTGCAAGAGCATGTGCATATCTATGTGTTTCAGTTTTTTGTGATAATAGAATATCTTCTTTTCTACAAAGTTGTGGCCTTTCTAGTGTTCTTTAAGAATTATGATTGGACCTGCATAGTGTAAAGAAGATCAGAGATTAGTTATATATTGACATATTGTATGGATTAACAATTTATGATTGAACTTATTTCAAGTTGGGTGTTTTTTGCACTTTGCAGCTTCCATTTCTCTATCTTCACTCGTTAACTACATTCTTCACCTGTTTTGTTTACATAGTTTGTAGTATGACTGATTGAATTTTTTCTTGTTAACTATATTTTGTGGAATAGCATGACCTGTTTTGTTTACAAAGTTTGTAGTATAACTGATTTAATTTTTTTCTTTGTCATTCCAGAAGTGAAAGATGCAGCTGCCTTCTTAAATGCTAAAAAGACTATCAGTAAGGTGCTTCTGACACCTCTCCTTCATTAGCATAGCGTTCTTTTCAGCATTGTGAATTTGTGTGTCTTTTTATTAAACATAACCTAGCCATTAGTTTACTGCCGTCTAAAAATTTTATTGTATACTGTCTTACAAAATATAAAAAGTAAGTTATTTTTTTTAACAATATGAGCTGCCAAGTATTATACCCTGTCCTTTCTGTTATGGTTGTTCTTATGACTTCTACACCACGTGTTGCTATGACCTTATGCTGTCTGGCAGCTCTTGCCTTTATGTATTGAAGTTTGCCCTGAACTTGTGCCTTGATGTATTGTTAATGAGCTACACCTAAGATCATTGATTCATCTCATTGAGGTTGCTTCAGGAGCTGCGGATGTTGTTTTATGATTTTCTGAACAATGGCTGAACCTAAGCTGTTCTTGTATCCTTACTTTTGGTAGTTGGTGCTTTACCTTTGATCCAACACCGGACAAAATGTAATGTTTTTTATGGGATGCCTTCTGTTACTTTATCAGTTACTTTCGGTGATTCCGATTTTGTGTGCCCTGGCTTACTTTAGGCGATTCAGATTTCGGGTAACCTTCATGGTTACTTTACGCAATTCCTGGTAACCTTCAGTTACTTTAGACGATTCAGATATTGTGTGCCCTGGCTTACTTGTGATGGCTTTCCTTTTGGTAGTTAATAATCAGATTTATTTTCAATGGAAATACCCAAACAACAATTGAAAGTTTTTACAAGGGGAAATAAATCCGAATGTATTCTTTGTGCCCACAAATATACAAGTGTAAGATATTTACACTTGTAAAAAATTTCAAGACTTCCAAGCAAGCTCTAAATGGTAATAAGAATCTGTTTTTAGTTCTTGATAGACTATCTAGGCACCACGTGCTGCTTTTGTTTACAAATGCATGCCAATTTATGTACACGAGAATCTTGCACATAATGCAACATTAACTACTAATATAATTTATATCGCAATACGTAGGCAAAAATACTGTGCAAATGTACAAACTGCTAGTTGACGTTACTTTCATTCAGCTAGACTAACATTTTCTATGAGTATTATGAACGTGGTTTTATTTATTTTTTTACGAAGATCAATAATGCTGACACCAAGGTTTCAAATTTCGTTTTTAGATTACATCTTGGAGGTAGCCAAAATCCCAAATTTTATCGAGATTTCGGAATTTTGGCCTAAGTTCGGATGAAATTTAAAAAGCAAATTTGAATCCAAAAAAATTGAAATTTTGGCCAAAATTGCCGAAATTTTGGCAATTTTCAACCTTTAGTGAAATTGTCTCTCAAGACTAGAAAAAATTAGAAAAAAATATTAAAAAATCATACAAGCATTTGGATGGCAGAGTAGCTGCTGCTAGGACAAACAAGGACTGAGTATATTGTGAACAGAGTAGCTGCTGCTAGTGCCTCATCGATTATTTATTCCTACAAATATCATAATTAAGCTCAATTGTGAACCTATATACATGGATGCATGCCTGTATATTTACGTACGTATATTGAATTGACTCCATCTTCTGAGTTTTACTGATACGAATAATTAAGTAGCTACACTGGACGGGCCTGTGCTAGCTAATATATATGTCATGAAATTAGGAGTTTAAAATAATATATATTGAATACAGATCGGATGCGCTTAGCAATACTCCACCCCACCATCGTATCCAGGAACACATGCATCTTGATGCATGCATGGCCTAGTCAACTCATCTATGGACTTCTTTTGTAGATTTTACATTGGGTCCTCATGTGTTGTTTCCTCTTAGACCTGATCTTCACGCTCCATGATTTCAGCCATTTTCCCGAAGTGATTTAAAGCATTCTTAAGATCACCACGAAGTCCACCAACCATATCTAAAAACGGGTCACTTGACTTGCTGAACTCATTCCCTTTGTCTCGCTTCCTTGTCTTAGAGGTTGATGAAGTTGAGTCAACAGAGTTTCTGTTCGAAGTCAATCGTGGTGTTTCTCTAGACATAGAGTCTTCTTCCACCTCCCAATCATGACTCTCTTCCAAAGCAACTTCTTTCTCCATGTTAGAAACAGCATTAACAAGACCCTTTGCTCCTTCTCCTGTAGCAATGTCTCTCCCATATATAGCAGCTAAGGTATCGAGGTGTGGGAATGAGATGCCATACAAGCCCTTTGCATCAGGATTTTCCTACAAGAAATCAATATGGAACATTGGATAGCTAATGTTAAATAATGTCCAATTCTACTGTAGCAAAGAGAGTCTACCATTCTTGACTCTAAACAACAGTGTTAAGAACTAAAGAGATGACAAAAAATAGCAGCAATAATGTTAAAGAAATTTACCCTGCAATGGTTATCATATTATTGCTTCTCACATTGTTGTAGGAACGAGTTGGCCTAGAGGGGGTGAATAGGCAACTCTTTCAATTTTAACTTCTTGGTTACAATTGATCACTTAACAGAAGTGAATGACTTAGAACAATATATAACAGAAGTAAAGCACAAATAGTGTTAACAACGAAAGCAAACAGATTGAAGTAAATCACAGAATGAGACAGATTTATCCCGTGGTTCGGAGCTCTTCTCCTAATCCACGTTGAAGCACTTCTCTCGAAGTATTGCTTCCCAAAGCTAGTCGCAGTAGTTTTGTGCTCACTTGGGTAGCTCTTTCACCACTCTAGTGAGGTGAGCTCCAAACCTTTCACAAATAAAAGTGGCCTTCCACAAGCACCTTTGGACAGGTCACACTTTTCACCTCCTCCAAGCTGTCTAGGATCACAAGATCCAAGAGTAATAAGCTTTGCACAAGTTCTGTCTTTTGGCTCACTCGCAAACTACAGCACTAGACACAAGCTTGGAGCTAAAAACACTTAGGGATGTTGAGAATTTTGGGTTTCAGAGAGAAGCACAGACTCCTTGTAAGAGTGAGAGCACTACTGAATGCTAAAATGTCAAGGAGTTCATAAATTTATGTGATAGATAGCTTAGAAAATGCTTATATAGACAATTTGGATGAATATAGCCGTTGTACCTACCACAGTGACCGTTGTAAGTGTCAGAGTGTCAAAATTTCAGTAAAAACATGTTTACAGCGGACTAAACAAATAGATCTAGCGATACTGATCATGTGTATCATGGACCAATTTTGCATGTTTATGACGAACTAAAAAATTTGGTCCGTCATACATGTGAGATTCAGAGAATTTGGTCCGCCAAAGAATAAAAAGTTTGCATATATGCCGGACCAAAATATTTGGTCCATCGTAGATGGGAATTGCAGAGATCAGTAGCCACGGACCAATTTTAACATAAAATAAGTTTAATCAAGGAGTATGCTTTAGCCACGGACTAAACTTTGAATTAGCAGTATTTGATCCGTCATAGATGGAAGTTCTCATATATGGAAATTATTTTGACCAAGGACTTAAGAAATAGATAAAAAGGTTTGGTCCGTCAAAAAGAACTGTAATTTTTGAATGTGTGACGGACTAAAAACTTTGGTCCGTCATAGAAGGCTATCTAAGAAATACTTGGTCTGTCAAAGGAATATGTATGCCGGACCAAAAACTTTGGTCTGTCATAGATGGGCCAAGATTATAAGCATGCCGAACCAAAAACTTTGGTCCGTCATAGATGTAAAAAGCTTAATATCAAGAATTCTTCAAGGAGTTTTCACTACGGATTAAAAAAATATGAAGGAATATGAGATTTTGGTCCGTCGTGGATGAATAGAATTTGACAAAAGAGATTTTAAAGCTGGATCAAAAGATCTTTGTTCTGAGAAACAAACTTTGGCTAGATTTACGACAGACTTAGACAATAGATACTGAACTTTAGTCCGTCGCATATTTGAACTTTTTGTATGTAGGTGGATTTTGATTCAAGGAGTAGAATGACTAAGAGTTTTAACTCCAAGCAGTCTAGTTTTGACCTAGCCTTATGAATCAAACTACCAACTTGTGCAAAGTCCATCTTTATAGAACAGCCAAAAAAAAGAAACCTAGCTATTTGACTTGAATCAACTCCCAAGCCATAAACTAGAAAATGAAGTACCTTAATCTTGTTAGTCCAACTTGCTCCATCTTGATTTCGGCATATGCTCTTCCTTGACTTAAGAATTATTAACTCGGTCATCAATGCCAAAATAACATAATAAAACATGATAAAAATTGAGGGGGCCTAGATGCTATCAATTGTACCATCTTCCTGTTTTCATCGCAAGAAAACCCACTTTTGGCTAGCATAATCTCAATTGCACCATACATTGTTCTAAAATGTTTGACCCTAGACTCAATATGTGGAATTGCAATGAGATTACAGCCTGGTATTTTTTGAGCAAGCACGGTTTCTAGAATAGACAGGTAGCTATTCTTGAAACCACGCTCAGTTTTCCACTTTGGATCTAGGGATAGCTCATATAGTGCCTTGATCAACTCCTCATCCTCAAAATAAGTACACATTCTTTTATTTTTTTCCTATTCCACGTGTAGGAGTTGAGCTCATGGCTTCATTCATCCTGTAAGAAGTGTTTATGTTAATTAGTTTGCAATACAACATTCTTTACAAACAACTTAGAAAATCACAAGATATACACAAAAAACAATGAACAGACACAAACCTTAGTTAGACCTAGAAGCTCTATAGCTATTATACATCCCTTGAACAAGATTATTATGAAAAACAATCCACTCGTTAGATGTTGATACAGCTGTGATAAATTCTGGTTCACTAATTTCTCCTTCCATAACTTCAAATGATAACTCCATTGCTGGTTCCTCATATTCAAGTGGGTCTCTAGACATCTTTTGCAAAATTAAGTTGTGCAAGAGAGCACATGCCATTATGATTCGATACTGAGTCTTGACTGGAAAATAAGATGGAGCCCTCAAAATTGCCCAGTGACCCTTGAGGCTTCCAAAAGCCCTCTCAACAATATTCCTAGCTCTAGCATGGCACAAGTTGAAATACTCTTCTGCGCTATGTGGTGGATTTTGCGCGGTGAAACCTCCTAGATGGTATCTTTGACCCTGGTATGGCGCTAAAAAGCCATTTGCATTGGTGTAACCAGCATCAACAAGATAATAGCAGCCTTGAGGGACTCTCAAACCATCGGACCTTGAGATAGCATCTCGAAGAACACAACCATCATGTGCAGAACCCTCTCAACCAGGTAACATATATATAAACTGTATGTTAGGTGCACAAACACCTAAGACATTTGTCACAATGTCTCCCTTTCTTGACCTATACCTCCCCTTCAACTTAGTTGGGACAATAACCTTCACATGTGTACCATCCAATGCACCCAAACAATTCTTAAAATACTTCAATCTATAGTCTGTGCAGTCCTCAGGTATTGGTTCGAGTTTCTTAAGTAGTAACTGGTGAAGTTTCAGAATAGCTAGTAGGCATGAGTTGAAATGTCGGCTCACAGTCTCACCACTTCGGAAGAAAAAGCCTCCTATTGTTCTATTTTTCAAATGATGAGACAACGTATACAAGAATGCTGCTACTATCTCTTCTAACGGCATATGGCTTGTTCCTTTCAAACCAGCAACATCTCTAAGCATCTCACACAATGTATCAAAGGTCCTCATATCCATGTGAAGCTCACTTATACAAGGAACATCACTCTCACGAATAAGATGATATAGACGTTCACTTCTAAGTTCTCTAACTTGTATCCTCCTTTCTATTTTCCAACACTTCCATTTATATGAGAGGAGTAATAATACCCAAATATAATAGAATATAAGCATGAACGCAGACGTCATATTTCTAAGAACTAGATTTCTCTTCCTTTTTTGGGTAGTTAATGAAAGGCGTGCCATAGTGTTTTATAAAGATAATACAGGAACAAATTAGAATATATGCTACAGCACTAAACAAGCAAATATGACATCAAATAGTGTAGGTTAATTTCAAGTAAAATAAACAGCAAGTACAAAGCTCAATATGATGTGCTAGGCCAGTACTAGTATAGTATATGATTAACATATTATGGATATATAGTTATTGCCGCCTGAAATGTTTTATTCTATAAGACACAAAATAACACAGAATACTTGATCAAATGTATGATGCAACGTAGCTCAAAAATACACTATAACACAAGCAAGAGATTTGCTAACTGTGTTATCAAATTCTATCTAAACCTGCAGCCAGGGAGACTAACTTGAGCACATAGAAATTCTATAAACCTGCAGCCAAGAAAACTATGTTATCAAGATTGCGGCAGCCGCAGCTACGGTTAATCGATACAGGGGCATTTGAATTGTCAGATACAGGAGCACATACACATTCATGGCAGATCAACAAATACAGGGGCGTTTCATTTGGCTTACCTGGGCGGCTAGAGTGAGGGTTGCCTCCTTGGAACTTCTGCTTTAATTGGTTGAGTAAAATGCAGCAGGAGATGAGGCCAGGTGCTTCAGGTAGAGCCAGGGAAATCAACAAGAGTACTATCCAAATCAAGAACACATGCAAGGGTTAGGGTTTGGAGAAAAAAAAGCCTAACCAAACAGCTTGTAAATGCTATACTTATTAGTGAAAGTACTGTAGATGTTTTGTTTCCTTGAGAATTCGTGAAGGGGATCGATCTTGAATATACATACTGCATATATATGTTCCATTAACGAGGCCTTAATTGGATTGATGTGTATATGTAACCTAAGTTAATCTTTGGGTTAACTTTAGTTAGACACGTATATGTAACCTTCAGAATTTTTGTATATGTATTTTTTTACAAACTTTTCACATGTATTTCTCATAAAACGCATTACAATTCTCCATAAAACTATTGGCGCGAAATCTAGTTTAAAAACTGTAACATTCCGTTTTTCAACTTCTTGGAGTTTAAATTTCAAAATTCGAACTCATGGAATTTTCCTCGGATTAAATCAGCTTAATTTGAATTTTTAAAAGTCAAAGAGGAGTTAATTTGAATAAACTATAACTCACATCAATTATTTCTTATTTTATTTGGGTTCCTTATGCTTCAATTGATTTTTCGGTATTTTTGGGGATTTTTCCGAATTTATTCGCTATTGGTTTGAATTTATTGAAGTCATTTGAATTTTCTGGTATTTTCCTTTATTCGGAAATTAATTTCTTTTTCTTTTCCCGTGCAGGCGAATCCTTTTTCTCGCCCACATCTCTTTCGCTTCGCCGTCTTGTTTCATCGCCACCCGGCCCACCCGCATGCTTCGCCCAAACCCTAAACGCACATCGCATCTCAGCCGTCGATCTCCATCGTTCGGACACCGACGCGCCACGTCGCCCTAGAACCGTGCCGCCGCCCGTGCGAAGCCCTACCTGCCGCCACCTTGCTTTCCGTGTCGTTTTCCCGCACCCCTATGCTATTTAAGGCACTGTAGCCGCCGTCTCTAGGGTTCCCTCTCCGCGCCGCTCCTTTTCCCTCAAGTCTCGCCGGCGGAGACGCAGTCCCGTGGCCGTGCGACCTCGCCGGAGTTGGCCTACCGTGCGCAAGCTTCCGCCGCCTCTTTCTCCTTCCACGGTGAGTCTCCGGCCGAGTTTTTGGTACCGTTAAACTCACCTTCTCGCGCACTACCAGATCCGCTAACTCATCTTCCCGATTCATCGCCCCAGCGCCGTTTCCGTGCCGTCTTCCCCAGCGCCGGTGGGATAACTCTGCCTTGCACCGTCGCGTTTTCTTCGTCAACTCTCCACCGCCGGATCGGCGACCAACGGCCAGATCCGCTCCAGGATTTCTTCGGTAAGCCCTCCCCGAGCTGGCTGCCTCGTCATCACCACGCGTCGCCCGGTGTCCTCCGCGTGTACGCCACGTAGCCATCACGTAGACGCCACCTCGGCCGTAGATCTGCGCGGTCGTCCTCGTCAGCGGTGCCGCATCACCATGCCACCGAATCGCACTGAGTCACCGCCGCGTGGCGCCACGCGCAAGGCACGTGTGCGCCACGTCCGCACCAGCACCCCACGCCATCAACATCTCCGTTGTAGTCGCCAAGTCATCTGCCGCGTGGCGCCAGATGTCAGCCGCGTCGTGCCACGTTGCGCTATGTCAGCTCCAAATCCTCGCCACGGGTGCCCTGGTGCCTACGTGTTCGCCAGGTGGTGCCACGTGCAAGCCACGTGTTAGCCACGTCAGCTTATCTTACCCAGGTCCGCCATGTCATCGCCACGTGGTGCCACGTCACCGCCATGTCAGCCCTAATGTGTTTCGTGTTCGCCACGTCGCGCCGCGTCATCACGCCCCGACGCGCCACGCGTTCGCCACACCAGCACACGTCGCCACCACACCCTTGCGGGGCTGCCACGTCGCCGTTCGCCATAAACCCGGTCCATGTGAGCCGAGTCACTAACCCAAGGGGCCCACTTGTCAGCGATGCATTTTATTCAACTATTCGCTGATAAATCCGGAAAAATCCGAGGCCAACCAATCCCATGCCGACACATGTCACAGTTTGTTATTTTCTGATTTTCTCTCCCATTTAAACTTCGGATGGCCCGTTCTCCTCCGTTCGAACTCCGATTCGCACGATTCAAATTTCTATATTCATCTAAAATCAAGATCTATCTGTTGGTGTATTTCTTCTGAATTTTTGGATTTTATTTATTTTTGTGTTATTTATTGTTTTCTCGATTTGCGTGTTTCGCGTGTAGACGACGCATCGGTTGAGCGAGAGGAGCATCCAGCGGAGGTTGCAGCAGCGGAAGAGAGTGAAGGCAAGTCTCCTTGACCATGTTGAACCCAAATTTATGAAATGCTATTTTGTTTTGAATTATTGCATGCTAGTTGAATTATGAATTGTATTTTAATGTCATTTCTAAATGCTTAGATAAATGCCAAATTGTTATAACCACATTGATATTCATGTTGACAACCATTGACACCCTAGGGAAAACTAATTACTATAGTTAATGGTAATTAATCATTTTGGTATTATGGGAACGGTAGAAAATGCTTAGCCATGCTTAATCACGTCGGTACCTTACCATTATGGAAATGATTTCATTCTTGATGCAAAATGAATTGTGGAAATTATGGCAATTGGTGTTGCCGGTATTAATTTGAAATTAAAAGTGAAAAATGATTTAGGCCGGGCGGAATTGGTTGAATGGCGGTGCGGGATGCACAAAATTTTGGAATGTGATTGCCGCCTAGTCAATTAAGGACCGATCGTGTGGACACCATGGGCCATGCTATACAAGACAACCACATGTCTATATGGAGTACGACACGGCTAAGTAATTTGCATGTATCGTTATTTGCCTTCGCCAATATGTGTGCGGGTTTGTCGGGATGACACTTGCAAGGCGCAAGAGGGGGCTTCTGGACTGGGCGGAGGTAGCCCTACCAGCGGTGAAACCTTAGCGGGCGGAGTCGGTAGTGGTATATGCATTGTAAAGGCCTTGTCATGATCTCCTTGCCGACACACCAAAGGAAGTGTGTTCTTGGCACAGCAAAACGGGTTGATCATGTCGTGTGGGTAAAGTGTACCAGCTCTGCGAGTCTTAAAACTACTTGAGTAGCCGTGCCCACGGATAAGGGCAAGCGTGGGCAGCTTTTACATAGTAGATTTTACGGTTTTGGTTTTAAATGGAAAAAGGATGATTTGGTTTAAAATGAAAATGTGGTTGGGAATCATGAGCTACCGAGCTCCGAGATATGAGTTTGGCGGCTAGAGCCAACCAGGTAGTTGGAACCTGGAAATTGTTATATTTCAAGTTTAACTATTTATGCTATTTACATTTTTGTTAAATGCTGCTTTATGAAATTATTACTTGTATCTAAATTTCAATTTCGCTTTATGCAAATGAACCCTATATGCTTCCTTTGTTCAAGCCATGCATTTAGTTACTTGCATTAAGTTTCCGAGACTTGCGAGTATGTTGCATACTCACCCTCGCTTTTATTGCGGGGGCTGCTTATTCCATAAAGTAGATGATGGTAGAAGTGGCTGTCCAAGAGCATGCGATCCACCGTTCAGCATCTGTGGAGACTTCGATGAGGAGGATGACTCGATCTTCTAGGGAGCGTACCCCAGTCGGTTGCCTGTGGGCTAACTGATTGGCTCTTTTTGTTCTACATTTCCGCGGTTACTTTTACACTTGGTAGTAAGGCTTCATACTTGTAATAATGTGATGATGTTGTTACACTCTTTTGCTTATACTGTTATGAACTTTATGATATGTACGTGTTATCGCCCTTTGATATCTTTGTGTGCGCTAGCTGTTCCTGGACTAGCGTGGTTGAAACACAGGAGGGTTCGGATCGGGTGATCCGGGTCCCTACAAAAACCGTGCAAACCGGTCCAAAATGGCAAAATCACCAAGATTTCGCAGAAAATTACAGAAATTGCTATAGCAAACCCTAATTTTAAAAAAAATCATTTCACTAGGAATTTGAATCTCTTCCCTAGCTAAAATATGAGATTTCACTGAGATTTTCTGAAATTTCATCGAAATTTGAACCCTGACCGACACAGATTGTGAGTTTCTTGCACCAACCCGCTAGACGATAATTTTACTTGAGCAATAGTTTTAACATGTCACTCAGGGGTAGAATTCAAGCCAAGTCTTTATTTTTTTCAACTTTTTCTGAAATTAACATAGTTTGATTTAATATCATTTTATTTATAGTTTCAAGTATTTTTAGAATCGAGCCAATGAGCAGAGCTAGAGCAAAATCCAATTTTGTTCGAAATTGACTCATTTTTCAATGTTTAACCAACTAATGAGTATAATTGGAAGAATTTTGAATCGAGCTAATGAGCCCCACCAACGATCCTTTTTCTGGCCCTCCACACCCATTAGTTTTTATGGGGTTGTTTGGATCAAGGTTCAAAATCCTGACGAAATTTTGTCTGAGATTTCGAATTTCGGCCGGGGATGAGATTCCAAATCCCAGCGAAATAAAAAATTTAAAAAAAATTCAAATTGCTATGGTGATTTCAGAAATTTCAGCAAATTTCATTGAAATTTTGAGTACTTTGACCGGATTTCATTTTTTGGACCGATCTTTATTGTTGTTGGACCGGATTTGGTGGTAATTTGTTTGTGGAATTATAATATCATTTATGTGGAATATATATAAAAATTTTACAATAAACTCACAAATAGACTTTAGCTAAGTTGGTGCCTTGCTGGACGCAAGGCTAAAGTCCAATGGCCCGTGATTTGGATGATTGTTAAGAACAAAACAACCGAGAGACTTCTAGACACTCCAATAAAAGAATGAAAACATGTTTCTGCAAGGAGTCAACAGTCCATAGGTCTTCTGTTCGAATGTTGAATCCGGCACTTCTTTTGCCTGGACTACCGTTAAATAGTAATTAAAAAAATGAAAAACAAGTGCCCGCAGGGAGTCAAACCCACGACCTTCAAGTCATTGAAAGCTTATCGTGGTGCCTTAAACAGCTAGCCCATTTCAACTTCATGCCATAGAATTATGATCACAATTTTTTCTAGCCTTAGGAGATCATTTCAAAGGGATTAAAAAGGACTGAAATTTCCGTGAATTTCACCAAAATTTTAGTGATTTCGAGCAAAATTTTGGGTATTTTGACTGAATTTTAAGTTTTTTTGGACCAAATTTGACAGAATGCCTCTTAAGAATGTTATCTACCAAGAAATTTTTTGAAAAACCAAATTTTTGAGAAGTTTTATAAAAAAAACAGAAGTATTGTGAGATTTTTATAAAAATGTTCAACCTTGATCATGTTCTAAAAAATTTATGGTACCATTGCTAGCAGTCTAGAATCATACAAAAAAATTTCGAAAGAATTGAACTTCATTTTTTATCTTTGAAAAATAAAAAATTAGAGGAACATAAATGAGATAGTAACCTTGTCATAATTTTATAAATTTGCTCGAATGTGATCATAATCTAAAATTTTTAGAAGACTTAATAATTTTCTCAGCACACTTCTCTAAAAGTTTAAAAAAAATTAAACCTATTTTGGTTGCTCAATCAAATCTATGAAAGCAATACAAATACTCAGCCTTTATTAGGACAGTAGCACTTTCAGCATTGTTGAAAATTCATTGGGCTTGCTCATCATCTAAAAATTTATGACAATATTAGTGATATGATAGGACCATCCACAAAAATTTTAAAAATGTTCTAACATAGTTTGAATCAATTTTTATTCAATTGAAATTTGCTAGGGTTTTGGCAATTTCGGCCAAAAATTGAAATCTCGAAATCCGGTCTAAAAATTCCAAGTTTGAATTTGGTTCGATTTCATCTAAAATTCTAAAATCTCATAAAAATTTTAATTTCTTTGCCTCGAGATATATTCCAAAATGAAATTTTGAACCTTGGTTTGGATAATGGGTTACTGGAAGATGAGAAAAGGATTAAGATATAAAGTAGGATAAATCTATCGGTCAATCCTTCCATCCTAGCTTAGGGTGCAATCAGCTTGGATTCGATCAGATATTGCTCTTTTATATCCTAAATCATATTTTTTGTTAGATTCGATGTCGGATACGGATAGTACCAGATACAATTATGGTGCAGATAATAACGATCATCGATTTTAAGTGAATACGGAGCAGAATTGATATAGTACAAAATATTTTTTATCGGATATCACACAAAAATAGATACATATATAATACATATATAGCAATGATTAATCAACCGTATGAGCTCGAATGCCACGAATCAGTTCATAAGACATGATCGAAGGGTGACTTGCTTGAGTAAGCTCCGCCCAGCTTGCTAGTGTTGAAAATGTTCCTACGTGCCTGAGTGACTTAGTACGTGAGAATATGACACGAATTAGCTTATGATTTAATTTAGAGAAAAGAAAAGAGAAAACAAGAGAAATATATGGTTTGGATTTGTTTTCTACTATTCTTGGCCCATTCTTCTTTTCTTTAATTTTTGGATTAGGTCAGATTATTTTTCTCTTGACCTAGATTTGCTCATTCTCTTTCTCGACCAGACTGCTTGGCTTGCCTGGTCCATCCAAATTACTCCCTTCTCTCTCTTTTGGGCCCAACCATCCTAGTACAATTTTAGCCTTAACCCACCTTGCCTGATTCCCCACCTCGTTTTTACCCTAACACTAAACCTACCTAACCTCACCTCTCTCTCCTCAATTTGGCCGCAGCACCTAATCGCCTTCCCCTTCGTTCTCTCATGTTGCTACGCTTAGCCCTGCCTCCCCCTTCTCCTCACTGCCCGTGCCCTCTTCACCCCACGCCACCGCCAGCTCCGACCCCCTCCCCCGGCTCCCCTCTCTCCTTCCCTCACGCACTCCCTCTCCCATTGCTGCTCACTCCATCCTTCTCTCTCTCGTCCTCATTCCCTTCTCTCCTCCCCCCTCGAGATGCCAGCATAATGCCTAAATCTGCAACCCAACAGTAGCCTCCACCATCACCAGCACCTCCACCACTATCCTACTCCCTCTACCCCCTTCTTGAACTCACTCACGCCACCATCGCCCGAAAATGCCGCCACTTCTTCGTTGCCCCGATGCCTATCCCCTCTCTACACCCTTCTCCTCTAGATCTGGCGACTTCCATCGCCGCCGACCGCCTCCCCAGCTCCCTCTAGCTCCACCTCTCAGCCATCACCACTGCCCAGATCTGCCAGATCAGGCGGTGAACATCGCCACCTAGTCCGCGTGCGTCATCAGTGGCCTAGCTCGGTTGGACGGATCACAGGGGAGAGCAGGGGATGAGGTGTCTAGGGCACTAGGCGGCGTGATCGGATATCCGATTTAATTTGATCTAGATATATCCAAAAATAAGTTCAGAATATTTTGATCCGATGGATACTACTATCCTGAATCTAAATCCGAAACAATGTATCTGAAACCAATAATAAATCTGAGAATTATCCGAATCCGATCCAAACACATCTAGTAGGTCGATCTGTCGGAAATTATCCAAACCGATTGCACCCCTATCCTAATCCCGTTCCCACCTCCCGTAACCCATTATCCATAATTCCCTTAGCTCTGTATGTAAGCCCACTTGTGTCAGTCTCCATGACCGTGGCTTCGGCCGGCGTCGCGCTCAGCTGTAATGACCCCCATTTTTACATAAATGCAAAAATAGAAATCTCATGTGCACACAGTACTAGTCCCTGGATCAGTAGCTAGTACGCACATTTATACAATTGATATCACATCCATACTCTTTATTGCAAATGATAAAGGTAATGTATATAATAAGATCTTACAATTCAGAGAAATGCAACGGAAATAATTAAAGTCTTGTAGTTTGCCCATACAATCCCCCAGACAACTGACAAGGCATAAACCCCAGAAAGTCTCGTCAACATTCCCGAATCCTGCGTTGAATAATATCATCGAACCATTCTGATTCTTCACCCTAAAACAACATGTAAACAAGGGTGAGTACTTGCGTACTCAGCAAGACTTAAGCGAATCCTATTATATATGCAGGCCATTCAAAGGAAAGGCTTTCATGGTTAATTTGCATAAAGCTAGATTGCAAAAGAATTTACTGAATTGTAGAACATAAACGGAATTTAAATAAAAGCAGTTTAATACGTAAGTATGAAACAATAAATGTCACGAACCTCAGTTCTTTCGATCATCTCCATGAATCAATCATTGATATATCACATATCAATCCAAAATAATTCATCTCCATGAATCAATCTTTGACATCACAAGTCAATCCGAAATAAATCCTTTTCAACAAGGATAACCAATTCAAATCATGGTGCTAGGCAGCACATATCAAAGTCCACATTTTGTAAAATAAAATAGCTAACTATGCGATGACTTCACCAAGTGCCCATGACCGCGGGCGCGGCTAATCGATTAGACTTAACACTCTGCAGAGGTGTACAACTTTACCCACAAGTAATGATCAACTCACCACGTCAGCCGTGAATGTAATGCCCCAAGATTTGTTTTTCCAGGGTTTCTGGGGCATCTCGCAGTTTTAAGGATTTTAGCGAGAAGTTCTAAGTTCTGCCAGATGCATTTCGGGAAAAGGGGATTTCACCGAGCCGTAATTGTTTTTGCGGCAAGTTTTTTCTCAAAAAGGGTTTTCTTTTCTCTGCGAGTTTGAAATGTTAGATTCTTGGAGATGATTAAATTTCGGTCTCAGGGGTTTGTGAAGTTTATTATTTTTCCCCTTAGTTTTTGTTCATTGCATCCTCTCAATTTGGTTATGTGCAAGTATATATATATATGTATAAGTGGGGTCTATGCATACTTGAAGAGAGAGAAGCAAAAGAAAAGAAAAGAACTCCTGTGCTTGCTCCGTTTCTGCTCGTCTTCTTGTCGCCTCGGTGCTGCTCCCGTAGCGCGCCCAGCTCCACCTCTGGCGGTGCTCCAGCACCTCGGCAGCGTCTGGCTCCTTCCCGGGCGCCCCATCTCCTCCTCGTCCGGCGCCTCCGGTCTTGCTCACGCCAGTGCCGTGACCTTCCCCTCCGTGGTGAGCTCTCTTCTCCCCCCAGTGGCGACATCTCCCCCCCTCCTTCCTCCCTATGTTTCCCTTGAGGTAAAACCCTAAGAAATGTGGGGATTTAATTGTTGCATGCTAGATGTTTGATGAAATGCCTAGAAGGTTTAGGTTTGTTGAATGTGATTAGCATATATATTATCTTGATTAGTTGGTATCGGCATCTTGCGTTTCTTGATTTTTAATGGACTATAGAATCTACGCTTTTTGATTGATATTGGATTACATTGAATGTTAATTATCGAGACAATGGTGATGTGGAAAATGACACTTTTTTGTAACCAATGGGAGTATCATATCCTGAAATGATCGACCGAGGCAACTCAATAAAGAGCTAGGCATGAAGCGAAATTTTGTAGTTAGCCCAACCCATGTAAGCCAACTCATATAGGAATATTTGGTTTGTCATCACAAGGTTTTTTTTGAACAAAAAACATGTGATGACCGAACAAATATTCATATAATAAGGGTTTAAGAAAAGCTATTATGCTATATAAATGTTTTGCTGACTTGGCGGGGAGAAAAAAAGGGAACATTGGTGGTTTCGGTAGTGATAATTTTTCAATTTACGCTTCTTTGAAGAACTAATGGACTATCGTAAAACAAACAAAGAGTACAACTAGACTAATGCATAATACTATCTTGAAAAGAATGTATGATACCCATTGAAATACATGCATTTAGTACATAACCTATTTGTTGTGAGCGTTGGATTGTACAATTAGATGTGGTTAGGAGCAATGTTGTATATATTGTTTAGTAACGCCAAGATTATTTGGCATGGAGACAACATCCTAGAGATATGGTACTCTTTTCCTATTTTGTCGCCACAACAGTTGATATGCTATAGATGGGACTTTGTATGCTAGGGCCTTCAAGCTAGGTAATGCCTACCCCGATGCAACAATGTTCTTCGTATTCTTGCGCTTGAGTGCACTGAATTTTGGCCTAGGAGAAGTTTCCACTTTAGGATGTTTGGAGGGTTCAAGCGGTAGTGGGTCTTTGGGGTTACCTCGACCCTCCTCGCCGTCTTCAATAAAAGGCAAGTGCAACCCTAGAGTGTTATTAGGGTGTTAAATGCTTTGTTTGCGATAAGATTATGAAACTTCTAATGATGTGGTTATGTTTAATAGCATGTCTAGAAGTTGTTTTTAGTATGGTGATGAGGATGGATGAATGTTAGCAAACTGGTAAGTAAGTTACTCAATTCCCATTTATTGCATTGTGTTACGAAATTGTACGAATGGATATGGTTATGTTGATGCAAGTGAAGGGACAAGCTTGCACTATAATCACCTAGTTGGTCATACCTGTCAATTTAATTTACCTTATAGAAATTATGTGATGCCTTTCCCTGAATTTTATTCATGACTTTATTTACTCTCGAATGAGTCACACTGGGGAAATAGCAAGTTAATTGGTACATCCATATTGGTTATGGCTATGTGTGGTGAAAATGAATGAGGGGTGAAATGCATTCACGTCAATTGCATAATTGCATTCATGATGGACGAGGCATCCCATGTTGATCACGGGCCTCGGTGCTCACCCGTAGTGAGCACAAAAAGTCCTACCTCGTAGTCCCATTCATCGAGGTGAATGGGAGCGAGTCGATAAGAGTAGGCCCGCCACGCAGGATGGTTGGGATTGAGGGTGCACAGGCGAGTGTGCATTCAGCTATCTTAGTATACGCTATGACAATGTGCATTATGAGCATGCATGGTGCATTCATTTTATGATTCATGAGAAAAAGGATGAGAGCATAAAAGCATCGCATTTCATTATATGTGTTGCAAGTGTTGAGTGTTAATTGATGAGAATGGAAATGTCAGGTTGAGGATTGAGTCATGGACTCATCCTGGAATGATTGTTGAGGCATGAGTACGGTTTAGTTATGTTTCCGAGTTGGATGTGGTAAATGGGGATAGATACTGCTTCCTTTACTAGATGATTTCAATTAAGTATTGGATATGTCAAAAGATGAAGTAGTTGTGCTCTTATGTTTGGTTGTATATGAATTCAAACTGTTTCTTTTATTTACGGACATTAATTAAAGAAACTTTTACTTTATGTCTTGTAGCATTTATATTCTAGCCGAGTTCATTATTTTTTTATGCTGATTAAGCTTTCTTTGAGTCTTGGACTCACGCTTGTTTGTGTTCTTGTTTTGGTACTTTGAAGCTGGCCCGTTGGGTTGGGAGTAGTAACACGCACACGGCTTCGGCCTCCAGCAAATCGTTTAACCGATTCATTCAGTCTTGATGTATCTAATAAGATTGTAAGGTGTTATGCGTCGTGGTGGAGTTTATTAAATTCTATTGGTTTTGTGATTGGTTAACTAAGGACCTGCTAGAATAATATCCTACTGCATTTGTTTTCTGTCTGCTGAGTGGATGTCCTGTTTTCTAGAGAGGTCATGCCAAAATTTTCTAAATTTTGGTGACTTAGTTTTAATCTGGTTTGGGGAGTTCCAAGGTTGGTTCAATTTTTTGTAGAAGTATGAGGTTTAGGGTCTTTTGGTAGCATTCGCGGTGCAGTTGGCGCCGGGGTGTTACAGTGAATCGCCATACAAGAGTATGCGAATGAGCGATCATACATAACCGATTACATTACCTAAATCTAACTTTGCACCAATGACGGTGGCGGGAATCCTTGCTATGGCAGAAGAATCAAGTAAAGGCGGATATAGCTTGCCTTTTGAAAACAGAAAAATATGAGCGATACCTCGCAATAAATGTTTCTTCCCACAAAAAGGCGTACATAATTTATATCGGAAAATGTTGTTCCCAACACCTCGGTGTAGGCACCCTTCGAGTAACCCGAGCGGGTTACCCATACTACCGGCCTACCAATGTGCAAAGCGGATCTAAGTAACTTAATAAGTTAAGTCTGCCACATCCCAGCACTTGTGGTTGCACGGATTTCTTGGATCTATAGCGTCACATTGTTCGGTCCTTAATCCAACACAGGCAATAATCTCCCCCTACACTACGTGCAATCCTTTCTGCACAACCGGCTATTGCCAATAATTGCCTGCATCAATATTATTATAGTTTTATTTTCCTTTTAACCAAAATAACCAAAGATCACCATCATGCCTCAGCATGCCCAAGTATCATCTGATCAATGTCTCCAAATCGATTTGCCCCAAGATTCCAAATGTCATATGATCAATGTTTCTAACAAATCCTTACCAAG
This sequence comes from Guadua angustifolia, assembly GCA_036346375.1. NCBI lineage: Eukaryota > Viridiplantae > Streptophyta > Magnoliopsida > Poales > Poaceae > Guadua > Guadua angustifolia. The sequence continues at coordinate 59,160 of JAYEVE010000825.1, read as the reverse complement.
TCTAAAGCATGGCTAAGCAGATTATTAGACATCGTATATACCCAGAATGACATTATATATTGTCTAACCATGATTCTAAGGTATCAAGGTTCACAGATCCATTATATCAAGGAGGTTTTAGGAATTCAAAGGTATATCTACCATAACCCACAATATAGCATAGTTTAATGAATATACGCATGCAGTAAAAACATTTAATGAAAACATTTATAAAACTGGGATCAACATGGTCAAAAGGGGGTGCTTGCCTTGCTTACGACGAAGTCGAGATTGTGACTGATGAAGGTGACGATGGAATCAATAACGTCGGGTTCTACACGTCGATCAACGAAAATATAGCGAATAATAAACTTCAATAAGGGCAAAAATAAAATAGATAGAAAGTCAAATAGAAAGCAAGCATGGCTGTGGTTTAGATTAGATGATTTCAATCTCTTATGTTTTAACTGTTTAAACCTTCACATTGATATTAGTGTTTAAGTTTGATCGGAGAATAACTTATTTGTATACTTTGTCTGTTTTTACTTTACGAATCCAAGAGGCTGAATTTATGTATTCTTGTATTTATGATATCGAATTCAAGATGCAAAGATTGTTCAAGATTAAATAGATATGATCATTTCAGGCTTAAGATGAATTCGTATCTTTAATTATGATTCAGATTCAAAGCAATATTTAATTAATATTCTAGTTATAAAAAGCTAACCTGTTGATTTAGGCTACTAGCATTATTTACATGATATTTGAGAAGGTTCTGGTGATACAAATATCTTAATCATTGATTTCTCATTTAAACTCAAGGTTCATTCATTCATTTTACGCTCTCCAGAATTATGAATATTTAGGGCTATTAAGCTATCAGGATTAATATGCAAATCATGGTGATGTAAGATTATCTTTTGAAAATAAGATAATCTATACTTTGGAGAGTGCAATAGTGCTAATTTCATAAGTTCTAGGATTTACATGAAACATTATTTTCATTACTGAAAAAGCTTACGTGGCATTATATAGTTTACGTTATACGGAATCGGCAAGAATATGAAGCGTATGATTATCACTTAAGGTTTTTGAGCTAAAAAGATTAATATGCAATTCTTGATGAAATAAGATTCTTTTTATAGAATATGGTAGTATGAACTTTGTAGAGTATTTCTAAACTCGTTTTATAAGTTTTAGCATTTAGACAGGTTATTTTATCTACAGTTGAAGTAGTCTAAATGATCACATTGGTAACCTTAAATCGCCAAGATTCAAACTTAATTTCCAACTATACTATACATGATTCGTGATTTATTTTTTAGGTGTTAGCAGGAAGCAATCCTAGAAATGTTTTAAAGTTGGTTTGGCATTATTTTAGCTTTAATTGCAATAGATTATTTATTTACCTATTGTTATAACTAACATTCCCTTTCATTAAAAGAATGCAAATTAAATCTTATCTTAAAGATTTTTATATACATGGATCCTTACTATTTTCAGAAAATTAATAAAAATTATTTCCTCATTTTATGAGCTTTAATGCTTTTATTTCATTAGTGGTCGATTAAGGTTTACTAGTGATCATAAAGCAAATAAATTAAACTGAGTTGAACATTTAAATATTTTTGTACATTTAAGTTTATTATGGTTCCAGAGGCACATGAAAATTTATTTTATGATTTTAGCATTTATATTTCATATGTTCAATAATGTTCATAATAGTGAGTTCACCTCATCTTAAATTTAAATAATTGATCTGTGATATAAAGATTGAATATTTTTATATATTTAAACTCATACTGATCTTATAATCATATAAAAATTTATATTATTATTTCTTGACTTATTTTCCACAAATTTAATATAAAGACCATAATAAGGTTATTAACAAAATTTAATTCAAATAACCTTTCTGAAGTACAAAAATTCAATATTTTTGTATATTTGAATTAATCTTGGTCTATTCATCATATGAATATTTATTTTATCATTTTATGCTTTACTGTGCATAACTTTGTATTAAAGATCATAATAGGATTATAATCAATGTTTAATTCAAATAATTATTATGTAGTTCAAAAATTAAATATTTTTGCATATTTAGATCCTTTCTGATTTTATATGAATATACAAATTTATTTCATTGAAATTTAATTAATATTTCAAAAGATATTCAAGATTGAAACCTATTCGGTTTTGAAATTGACTGGAAAATTGGAAATGTGTTTTCATAACAGGGGAAGCGTATTTTACCGTTTGAACTGAAGCTTCTTGGTGTCACTGACAGGGATGGCCCATGCGACAGTGGAAGAAGAACAGAGCAGGGTGATGGGCTCGCCGGCGACGGTGTTCCGGCGGTGATCCAGTGAAAGCGATGGCACGAGGAGCAAGAGCTCGACGAGGCGAAGCCAGTGGTGGAACTAATTTGACCGGAGAGAAGCTGGAGAGTGTGCGCCCGAGCTCCAGGCGGTGGCTCTAATGGCGGACGGTGGTGGGGAAGAACCACGCCAAGGAAGCTTGAAGGGGTTCCGGTTTTAGCATCAGGGCAGCCTGGAGATTCCGTTTTGGGGCTTATCCCGGTCGGAGAAACACCGAGGAGCTCCGCCCACGGTGGCCGGCTTTGAGGAAGAAGGGCGCACGGCAGCAGGGAGTTTTCACATGGAGAAGCTCACTTGTTTTTGAGGGCTTTTGATGCTTGAGGCCTGGTGATGCTCTATCTTAAACGGATTTGAAAATGGATGACTGCACCACAAGAATTGCGACGGGATTTTGAGCTCCTGGAGGTTCGGCCATGGCGGAAGTGGACCAGGCTTTTGGTGTTTTCGGCTGAGGGGAGGAGAGAAGAGTAGAGGGGAAGTTTGGGCGCTGCTTCGGTGACCACAGTGTGCTATTTATAGCCGTGGGGGAGAGGTGAATTCGCGCTAGGTTGCGCTCGGCCAGGTGAGCTTCACTGGCGAGTTCCTCTCTGGTTGCTGGGCTGCACATGGAGTGATGATGGCCAGGTTGCAGCAAATACAGAGGAGGTGGCCGCGTGGAAGATTGATGGCGAGCTCGGATTGGTTGGAAGGTGCTGGACTGCAGAGGAGTCAAAAGTTGCGGCGGCAAGATTTTTCTTCAGAGATTTCGGGTCTGGAGGTTGAAGATGAGGTGCTGCAGAGGCTGACTGGTGGACCTGCACAGCGAACGGAGCCCACCTGGAAGCGAAGGTATGGTGGAAGCGAAGCAATTTGGAATGAACAGCAGGCAAAGCTGGGATAAGGTTAGAATGATCTGGTCTTTCGTCACTCAAGAATTTTTGATAATTTTTCTGTGCAATATTTTGTCAATTATATTGACACTGCATAAATTTTAGATTAAAATAATGTTCACATATTTTATTAAAATTCTGACAAGACATGCTGCACAGTATTAAGCTTTTCTGTTTTTGAATATTCAGACAGATCAAATATTTTTGAAACTTTTTGAATTTTTTTTTTCAAATTAATTTGAGCTAAAAATTCTTATGTAAAATTTTCAGCTCAAGATATTGCTCCAGGATTTTATAAAAATTCTGACATTAGGATTTTCAGAATTTTAGAGCTTTGGTTTTTGAATTATTTTGAATCTTATCCAACCTGGAAATTTTCTAAGATTTTTACCAGAGGTAAAAACTATATTAAGGGTTCTTTAATAAATTTTTCAGCTGGATATAAGTACTGAATATTTTTCATTAATTCGGATGATACACTGTTTCTAGTCAAAGTTGAACTTTTCCATTATTAATAATTTTTACTATGCAGTAAAAATAAAATTCACCAGGTAAAAAGTTTACCTGAGGGTTTAGAAATTTTAATATAAATTTTTCAAGATTTTACTTTTACCTTTTTATCTTTTTACCATTATCCATTCCTTAATCTTCTTTATTTGATTTTTCATACAATGCAAAATTCAATAAAATTCAAATAAAACCAATAATACCAAGAAAACTCAGAAATAATAATATTCAAATTCAAAATATTAATTTCTATTTAAGTGCATTTTTTTGGGATGTTACATCAGCCGTGGCCCCAACGCTTCGGCTGATGACAAGGCCAGCTGGCTGACCTCCGACCTACCGTGGGCCTGCTTTGGTGCCATCTGATCTGGTGACTTCTTGGTAATATTGTGCCTTTGCCTTGTGCTTCGTTCCATCTACAAAAAAGAAAAGCACAACAACCAGTAGGTGTGGTAATCTTAGTGGTATTCGCTTCCTAATTGATTCCTTGAAATTAGCGTATACATTCTAGCCAGCGTGCTGCACAACAGCAATTCTTTTTAATTGTGGAGAAAGATCCTGAACATTTGAGTGTGAATCAGGCATTGCATAAAGAAATGGTCTTGTGCTTGTGCTAGTTTCTTTATATCCACCATGACTGGCAGCTTAAGTTTCAGGATTCCAGGCCTTGCTTTTGGTCTATATGCATCTCTCTACTTTATATAGTCTTTTGTGAATATTTCCCAGGTAGTTTTCCTTGCATACGATCTTCTCTCGATGACAGTTTAATATAGGAAGGAATTATCCTTTCATTTGCTTTCAGATTTCTCCAGATAGAAGGTTATTTTGCTTCAGATCCGTCTAAGATATCCTATATGAACAAAAACACAAGAATCGCAACCACAGTTAATCTACTGTTGCAACTTCAATTTCCAGGAGTTCCACATTTTGGAAGTGGCAATAGCGATGAAGATTTGTTCAGACATGTTATTTGATTTTCTATTAAATTATCCACTAATGCATAACCAAACAAAGCAAATTTTATTGAAAGATAGATAGTTTCATAGGGTACAGAACACATGGTAATATGATATGTCATAGATACATCCTTAAGTAGCGAGCGTAGCTTGGACTCTATTAGACCGACATTCCATAAATACACTAATGTTTAAAATATAATGTTAGAATGAATCAGTTAAGCTTTATCATCTTCCTGATGTCATCAAGCTGATCGACAGCTCGGCGTTGGTGCCAACCTGGCTAATGTCACTGATGCTTTCACTTGCACGTGCCTCCTCCAATGCTAGAGCATCCTTTAGCTGAGCCACCACTACACTCATCGTTGGCCTTTCACTGGATGCCTCTCTTGTGCACAGCAGCGCTATGTCCACAACCTTCCAGACCGAACTGGAGTCATAGTCATGTCGAAGCCGCGGATCAACAATTGCATCAATATTGCCCATAGTAACCTTCTCCTTTGCATGTTGGACAATATGCACTGTGGTCGTGGTCGATATAATGGGAGGTTCACCTGTTACAATCTCTAGCAAAACCACTCCAAAGCTAAAGACATCGCTACTCGTGGTGAGTCTGCCAGTACGATAGTACCTAGATAGGAGCAGGTAGACCAAATAATGTACCCAGTTAGCACTTAGCAAGTTTGATCAAAATTATCAATCTTTAATGTAATTATTAAGTAGAACATGAAGCAAATACGCTAGGTGATCTTTTCTGAACTTAAGGTTCTTTTACTATGTAATAGTTTATTATTGATTCGTTAAAAGAATAGGTATAGGGACATACTCTGGATCAATGTAGCCTATAGTTCCAGCAGCTGTCACAGATATGTGACTTTGTGCAACATTGAGGTAAGTCTTGGACAATCCAAAATCCGAGATCTTGGCAACCATGTCATGTCCTATAAGAATGTTGTGTGACTTCAGGTCTCTATTAATTATCGGTAATACACATCCCGTGTGCAAGTAGTCCAAACCTATGTAAAACAAATCGCACATTGACTGTAGCTCGGCATGTGCAATAAAATACAATGAAAAAATGATGAAATTTATTGGTTCTATAAATATACCTTGTGCTGCTTCAAGTGCAATTCTTGCTCGATCACGCCATCTTAGTGTTTGAACAATGGCATTTCTACCTGAATGACAACAATAATAAGTTTGTAAAGTTGTACCATAATGTAATTTCAAATATGGTAGTACCTTCAGCTTTAGATAAAACATGATCTTTACAGATGCAACTAATTTACATTATGTGAAACCTTGGTGTATGCAAGATTGCTACAGAACTTAAAAACAACAGAAATACGGATATGTGTACAAGGTTTAAAAAGAACTTTTTTCATCAGGAAGGAGATCGCACAAGAAAGTCAACATCATAAATTCTAAAGTTTATATATCACAAACCTCGTAGATGGTCATAAAGGCTTCCATTCGGCATGTACTCATAAATAAGAGCTAAATGATCCTTGTTAGTGCAGTAGCCAACCAACAAAACAAGATATCTATGGTGCACTGTTGTTAAGCTTTCAACCTACAAAATAAGAAACATATTTAGAATTAGAGGACCCTTCGAAGTGCTTTCTTAATTCTGAACTCAAGTTCAAAGATATCTTGGTGAGCAAGTGACACTACTACAGAAAACATCATCACAGACGGTTCGCAAACGTCATCAGAGACGGTTTTGTGAACTGTCAGTAACAATAAATCTGTGATGAAGGAGCTCATCGAGCGGTTCTCTACCGTGCGAGAAAATATATATCACGAGCGGTTTATTAATACAACCGTCGTGAAATTAAACTATCACTGAGCGGTTATGATTTGAAACCGTGCATGATAACTAAATATCCGAGCGGTTTCAAATCACAAATGCGTGATATTAACTCATCACGAGCGGTTTCAAATCATAACCGTGCGTGATATGAACTCATCACGAGCGGTTTCAAATCATAACCGTCGTGATATGAACTCATCACGCAGCGGCTTCAAATAAGAACCGTCGTGATGACCTTTTTCCCACCCCGGCAGAACCTCCATTACTTATGGTGTTGTTGAAATTTCCATCAATATTTCTACAGCGATATTTATAAGGCACAACCGAGTTATAGATGTTGTAATTGAATATCTGCACTTCCTATATGCATTGAGGCAGCGTTTGTCCGTCGGGATAGACTTAAAATATAAACATTTGTAGCGTTTTTCTCCGTTGTTATGATAATGTTGATGGAACTCGACTAATAAATCAACCAAGACCCTTGAGCGGCATGGAGAAACAGCGGCGGCGGTCTTCTCCATCGAGCCGGACACACTAGAGTGTGTCATTTGCTTCATGCCATCGAAGTGGCTTTGCTTGAGAGTCACTTAGTAGTGCCACGGTCTTGAGTGGTGGACGGCATGCTCTTCTTGAGGTCACAAATCGTGCCCGCAGTGGGAGATCCAACATGGTACTTTGGTAAAAATTGTAGATGTACTTGATAGATTACTTTAGGTAGGGTAATTAAAGATTGAACAAATGTGATTGCAAGTCGGGTCTTCCTGCTTGGAAGGATTTTGAAACACCCAACTTGAATGGATAAGAGGCAGGAGTAAGCCTATGGGACGGTGGTTGGCAGAAGAAACTGACCTTATCTATACCAAGTGTCTTCTTCCAAGACATCATCATGCTATCCGGTCCACTCCTCTGTCTCAGTCAGTTGAAAGTTAGTTAATGTTAAGAAATCTAAAGACATACCTCGTGAAATATTGATGCAGAATACCTAAGTAGATGGAAATTTGAACAATACCCATAAATAATGGAGGTTAACTGGAAATGGGTGTAGGAAAACATCTAGTTCAACAAGCAAGACATTGTTAAGTTGTTGCATTCAAGATGAGCAAATATGTATTAAGGATAATATCATGTGACAATACAATGAATCGTACAAACAAGAATAACCGCAAGTTTTTGACATATTTTCGAATTAATGAATACCATTTGACAATTGTACAACTCGAACTTATAAGGCTGCGTGAAAGCGCGCCTTTTTATATATTACTTCGGTGAGCGGAAGAAACAAACTCTCCCTCTAATGTTGCTCAAATCGGCTGACTCAGCGCGAGTTTTATCGTATTGCTACTTTCTTTAGCGGCGATGGTTTGCATGTTGTAGCAAACATAAAATCCACATAGGTTATTTCCGGACCTTCTTGGTGGCCTTGCAAATAAAACCTACGGTTAGTTCTAGAGTCACTGTCGAGGTTTGATATAGAATTGTTGTGTATAGCGGATCTGGAAAGTTCAAATCATGTTGTAGTTTAGTCCAATCTTTCACGTGTTTGAGCGCTCTACAAGATTGCAAAAGGTTAGCCTAAGCCATTCCAATAGCAATATAAACCTGGAACAACTTACACGACCATGTACGTAGGAAACATGATTACCTGGTGAGTAAAACACATTACTAACCAAATATCACAAACAACATATGGATCCAGCTACAATTAAGCTAGATCTAACCAAACAATCTTTAAATTAATTCTCTCCTAACCAACCTAGATATTGAATTGGATGCATGCAATTAAAGAACTCATTACTAACCTTAGATCACCAAAATCAAATGAATCTAATATCACCCTTCGAAATCAATGGCTTTCTTTTAAAAAATCGCCTCACTTCGCGGTAGCCACTTAGGATAGAAGCGAAACCCTACAAACAAAGTGGATGGAGCGAGGCTCTGTTTTTCTGACCTCGGGCGGTTTTATCACGACGGTTTTATATTACGGCCGTACGTAATGCAAAAATATCACGAGCGGTTTCTAAATATAACAAATGCGTAATGAGTATCTTGTAGATATTACAGACGGTTGTGTTATATAACCGTCAGTGATATCCTGAGCGATTTTACCGAAACCGCGTAATGAAATCTTGTAGCAATCACGAGACGGGTATATTTTGAAACAAATGCATGATAATTCTACATCACAGGCGGTACGTAATATAAAACCGTGCGTGATATGGGCTGACGGTTTGAGTACATAACCGTGCATGATGTTCCATATTACAGACGGTTTTGAAAAACCGTCTGTGATCGTGCGTCTGATATAAGGCTCGCTGTAGTAGTGTGATAGAATCATTGTCCCTGTCACCTTTTTAACACTACATGTTACAATTTATCTAATGATCCATAGACTACCTAAATTCCTAGTCTCACAAATATTATCAGCATGCAAATAATGGCATGGAAATTCTTGTGGAAAATAAAATCTATATATTGCATAGAAATTTACAAACATAAAAAAGACCAATTTTATGGATTGAAATTAAGTACCTCAGCCGTAAATTGTGTCATTCCTTGCCCTATTGTTGATGTTGGAGAATGCATCTTGACAGCAACCTGAGTTCCATCTTCTAATTGACCATGGAAGACAGGCCCGAACCCACCTTTACCAATGCATGCTGAGAAATTATTTGTTATTGCCACCAACTCCTTATATGTGAATTCACGGTTGTCAGATATGTGCATGCGACCTTTACAGTCTTCTTGATTTCTAGAATCTGGAACGTCTACCCATCCAAGCAGCACACATGGAGCTGTACTTTGACAAATCATATGTTCCATCAATGAAAGATATTACAAAATATGCCTTTTTCTGTATAGAGTCTATGTATGTGCCATTAGGGTTGGGAATACAAGAATCGGCTTTGAAACCGTTCCATACTACCAGTTTTCTGAACCCTGTGTGTAATAAACTATTTGTGCAAGAATTAACAAAAGACATACCTTTCTTTCTATTGAAATAATACACCAGCCAAATAGATACTAGAAGTACCACCATCGCCACTGGGACCACTATGGCAAAAACTTGGACAAGCGTGTTTTTCTTGTTTGGTGATTTTCCATTACATGGATCTCCATTCTTGGTGTCATACCTAAAAACAGGAAAAGTATTGCAGCAACTGAATTGGAAAAAAGACATTTGGGGTGTTTGGTTTGAGGGATGACCCGATCCTAGGATGGGTTGTTCCATCATATGATGATTCATTGAATTTGGTGGGATGACCCAATCCCTTATTTTGTGCTAGCCTAGTGCTTACGTAGGATGACATAGTGATGTATCGATCCGCTCTATTCCTCAAACCAAACAAGTGGGTTAGGATTGGACCTAGGATCCGATAGTCCATTCACAACACTGTATTGTTCCTCAAATCAAACAAACCATATATGGATGCTCCAAGGTTGCTTTCAACAGCTATTAGATTCCAAAACAGTCGAACTCAGAACATAAGACATTGTTCATATATCATCGAAAATCTCTAGATATTGCACTTGGCAGAAAATTAATAGATAACTAGAGAAGTGCTGTTATGTTCTGATTTTTAAGACTAGCTATCATGTTCTTATACTTCTGTGCATTGAACTTCTCATAAGTTGTTTTTCAAGAGTCCATTTTGATGTTGTAATAGCAGCTATGGAGCAAAATCAGAGAGCAAAAGGAAATCCAAACCTCAAAGTAAGTGAGCGTTTTGTACATAAAGCATCAGGAATACTGTCAACATGGTTCCCAGATAAATCTCTGCAAATAAAATAAAAGAAAATCATTCCGATTAATTTGGATGATCTCCTGGCTTATAAACCAAAAGAGGATAGGACTTACAGAACATGGAGGGAAGACATGTTTATTAAAGAGTCAGGCACAGTTCCATTTAAACCATTATACGATAAATTCCTGGTAATAGAGTTTGTGAGACATACCACTTGCACATACTATTTAATAGAATGTGGAGTTATTGACCTAGCACATATTAATATGGTTATACTTACAGGTATTGGAGTGATTTCAGCAATGAAAATTGGTCAGATATTGCACCTTGCAAATCACTGTGGGACAAGTGTCTGCAAATAAAATGTTGTATTCTGTCGATGTTACCATCTTAGAAAGAAATAAACAATATATTGGATAATTTAGTACAAGTATTCAAACTTGGATAACGCACACTTAACCTAAGTTTGTGTAGCCCAGCTTTACTAGAGAGTGAAAACTAGAAACAGTCTTAAATAGTAACCACACACTTACAGAGATATTACTCTCGATGTGACTCCATCACTTTGACATGCCAATCCAATCCATGTATAGTTTTCTGGTAAACATGGGTCGCCCATCCAGTTTTTCTTAACTCGATACTCAGCTTTAATTTTCATCATGGCATCAACTAAATACCATAGGAAGTCAATAAGAGAAATATCACATTAGTAAATATTACAAGAATTTAAGCCAACTGCACTATTATTTTGCACAGCATGTATGAATATTGTAAATTGGTCTTGCTATGTGAGTTATCTATATATGATGTTTCTGCTTCCTTATTCAATTTAAAGGTTTTTTTAGCCATTTGGTACTAAAGGCACCCTGAAATCACACTGGAATATAAAAAATAGGAGTGAGTATTGTCAATATGTGTTTGGGTTGGTAGCTCATGATGAATATATGCTTGTGTTGCAGTATAATAATTAATTTATGGTCTAGAAAATGCTAGGCGCTATGTGGATGGTGCGATGGCGTCTAGGCACCGCCTAGGTGGGCTAGGCAACCACCTATTAGAATAGTAATATATCTATGCGATCAACTAAAAATTTTAAAATTTTGATGTCCCCTTATACCCCTCAAAGGAGGCACCTGATTGAAGAAATGGTGAAAATAGGGGAACTAGTAGTGAAAGCTACTATTTATGAAGAGCTATAAATTGATTTTCTTTATTATCAGTGGAGGGTTTTTTTTTTGTTTGCTTTTTTGTATTCTTTCCATCTTTGTAATGATTATTTGTTTTTTCTACATGTGACCTTTGGGACTCGCAGTTATTCAGAAAAATCTTGGGTGGCAGTTGGAAACAGGGGGAGATGCTTATGGTACGTACCATCTTCTGAAATGGTTGCGATGTCTTGATGTTGGACAACGTAGTATACCTCGAAGGCATTGAGCATGGGTGGCAGCACAGAGTCGTTGGCAGCGACGAGAGAGACATTGCAAAAACCAGTGGCACATGTTTGTGGAGTAGTGGCACGCACCCAGTTTGCTAGGAGGTAGTCCGGGCTGATTGTATTCCACAGGGAGCCATCGTAGTATATAGAGAAGTTCCGTAACTTCTTCCGCTGGAAATCAGTGAAATGCGTATTGAGGTAGTACGCAGGCACTGGTAGGCTGGTTGGCCAGCCAGTAGGAACTGACCATGAGAAGTTGAGAGGGATGGAGGTGGTATAGGTGTGGTGACAGCGTTTTGGAGGACTCTGACTGGCACCTCAACTAGGTCGCGTGTGTAGTACTTAATTGGCTCTGTTGTGGATAGATTGAGCCACCCTGGAATACCTGGCGATGGCCACCACAATCGATCGTAGAGATCATCCGGATACCTGAAAGTTGATTGCATACATGAATGTTTGTGTATGAAAACATTACGCTTTGAACTTTTGATGTATTATCGCTTCAGTTGGCTATATGAGTTATATAACACAATTGCTGCATCCTAATGATGCGACTAAATGGATGTACTACGTACCTTTTTATGCAATTCTATAAGGGAAATACTACAAATTTCGTACTAACTGAGTACAAAGAAAAAGGTAATATGATCTTTGGTAGCTTCTCATGCTCAATCTTAGCTCATCATTTGCACCAACTATTATTGATCTATGCTATGTAACCAAATTCTGTATGTGTAATCAGTTCCTACATATTTCTAATGCCGAATGCATTATGCTTCTTGCAATTGACGTATAAATGTTCCTCATTTACTTGCGCATGCTGTTTAATGTGTAGCTGTACATGCTACAGGAAAAATGCTTACTGGCAAAGCCTAAAGGATAATTAATTCTGAACAATTTCTGCAGGCAGAGCATGAAGAGATGCCGGAACAAATTACCTAAGGAGACCACTCGCACCCATGCTTTGTCGTTCCTGGAGTGCGATAGATTGGTTAGTCATGGCTGCTGGATACAATTCACTCTTGATCGGCCTCATCTCCAGTGAAGATAGGAAAGGAGCTCCATTGCCAATGTCTATCAAGCAAACTGATATCGAGTTCACCACGGCGACAACAATCACCTCAGAGACGTAAGTCGTAGTTACGTTGGTGATACTGATCCGAGCCCAAAAGTCAAGCCCGATGTTGATATCAAATGCCAAAGGTTTGCTAATAAGATTAATATATTTGCCATCATAGTTGCCATGCATGAATGTTCCTCGTAGAAGGTACTTGCGACCGCTGATTGCAGAAGACAAGGTGTAGCAATTTCGGCCTCCACTTGGGAAACTTCTGAGGTTTAAACCAGACCGAATATTTCATCACCTTCATATTCTAAAGAAATGTTGTGGTTTTCTCCTGTATTTATGTACTCATCATCTGAGACATATTTGATTTTGGTAGACTCGTCGAAGTAGCTAGAGCCACTTGTGAGTCCGCAGTCGATGCTTATAAACCATTTGTCTGCAAAGAGTATGTATCAGTTGAGCTAACTATTAATTTTTATTGAAAAATTTGAAAAGTTGATATTCGCCATTTAAAAAATAAAAACAGTAAATTTCACAGAATTACAATTATTTTGCCCTAACAGTCAAAGAACTACAACTTTTGTGGCCTATTTACATAAGCTACAATTATTTTGTGCCTTGTTATCGCAGTACTACAATGTCGTGGCTTCAAGCAATTTCCGTCACATCCAGGCCCACATGGCAGTGACGCAAGGTACTTCACCACATCTGATCGGCGCCAAGTGCAACAACAACAGGAGGCCGTATATCGTCTTTACAATCCGATGTTACATCATCAAATGGTGCTGTCTTATAAGAACACCAGGTGGCTCAAAATTAATTATAACAAATCTGGTATGCTCCCTATCAATCTGTCCAACGGAGAAATTGACTCCCTCGCTTGTCTCTTTGGTTGCAAAGTCGAGAAGTTTCCTTTCACATACTTGGGCCTTCCTATGAGCCCTTTCAAGCCTCGTATTAAAGATTTCGAATGTATGGTTAACAAGATTTCCAAACGTATATCCTCCTTCTCATCCATCCTCTCCTATGGGGGGAGGCTCCAACTTGTGAACTCGGTTATCTCCTCTATGGCCATTTATGCTATGTGCACTCTGAAGCTGCCATCTGCCACCATTAATAATATTGACAAACTCAGAAGAATTTGCTTATGGGGTAAAAATGAGATCAATAGTAGAAGTAAATCTTTGGTGAAGTGGGACACGGTTTGCAGACCTAAAAATAAAGGAGGTTTGGGGGTAATCAATTTGAGGCTTCACAACATCTCCCTTTTAATGAAGTTCCTGCATAAGTTCTTTAACAAAAGCAACATCTCCTGGGTTCAGTTGATTTGGGCTTCTCACTATCAGTCCAACCTTCCCCAAGTTTCCATAAAGAAAGGATCTTTTTGGTGGAAAGATATTTTAAACTACATGGACTATTTCAGGGCTATCTCCAAATGTTCTATCGGTCGTGGTGATACTGCCCTTTTCTGGGATGATTCTTGGAGTGACATTACCATGAGGTCTAAATATCAACACCTCTTTTCTTTTGCCAAGAATCCTAATTTGAGTGTGGCTTCTTTTATCAGCAATCCTGGAATCTCCCTGCACTTCAACCTCCCTCTTTCGGAAATTGCTTATGAGGAGTTTTCGGATTTACATTCTAATTTCCTGAATCATAACCTGATCAATGATTCCAATGATGAATGGCATTGTATTTGGAATTCTAAGGAGTATGCTTCAATCAAGTTTTATAAGTTTGCCTTCAATCAGATTTCCGTTCCTAGGACGATTCTCTGGATTTGGAAGTCTAAATGTCCACCGAAATTGAAAGTCTTTGCTTGGCTTTTATGCCGGGATCGCCTCAACACCAGAAATTTGCTCAAAAGGAAGAATCTTCAGATCCAAGGGAATAATTATAATTGCTTCTCTGTGATCTCAGGGTGGAGGAATCTCGAGACCATCTCTTCTTTGAATGCCCTTTCAGTCAAAACTGCTGGATTGCCCTTCAAATTGTCTGGGATATGAACATTGACATTTTTCAAAGAATCTCTCATGCTTGCTTATCGGATGGGAGCCCCTTCTTCCTTGAGGTTTTCATAATTGCCTCCTGGGCTATTTGGAAGCAGCGTAATGATTTAATCTTTCACTCCTTACTGCGAGCTTTACCTCTGGAAGGCTGGTTTATAGCTCAAATCCATCTCCATTCCTTTAGAATTAAAGAATCTCATAGAACTGATTTTGGCGCTGGATTCATAGACTGTCCTAACGTTTTCTTTTTGGGTGGCTCCTCGCTAGCTTAGTGCTTGTCTGTTGTATTCCCTCTTTCAATAAATTTCAGCGGTGGCTTCCTTCTTTGTTTTCGATTTTCAAAAAAAAACACCGGGGGAGGCGATGGAGGAAGGCCGGGAGAGGTGCTTAGTATGTATGAGTGCCTCTAAAATTTTGAAAAACATCGAGATTATCTCTTTAATTGTCTGAATTTCTTAATTAAATTGATTTCGATTTTAGTGATTTAGTATTTGTAAAACCTTACAACTATTTGAACTGTACTTTTATCAAAATTTGAATATATTTTTTGGATTTAGATGTTATGAAACCACTATACAAAAATATAAAGTTGTGTGTGTGAAGTATGCACTTCTATCTCTGATTTCTAGTTCCGCTCTGAGGTGGATGTATGGGCTTGCAGTGCATTGGGAGAGAGAAAATGGTGCCCTACGTGTGAGACCCCGTTCGGATGAACAGGAACCTCCATGTGATTACTGTGCTATTCCCTGGATCAGTACTAGCACTCACATGTTTACAACAATTGGAAATCACAACCATACATTAATTAATTAAGCGGAAACGAGTAATTACATAATTATTACAATTCAGAGAAATAGCAGCAAGGAAGCAAGCCTTGTAGTGTACCCATCCAATCCCATGAGCAACCGACCATGCATAACTCCTTAGATAGAAAAGCAGCGAAGAAAATCCCGCAACTTACGATGAACAACTTCGAATCTGCGCTAACTCAACCACCTACATATAATTAGGCAAGGGTGAGTATTTTACATACTCAGCAAGACTTGAGCAAAACCTACAATACATGCAGGCCATTTCAAAGGAGGCTATTACAGTTAATTTGCATAAAGCGAATTTAAATTTGGAAACCAAGTTATTTGCAATCGGAATTTAAAAGAGCAAGATTAATTGATAGCAAATAAGTAAAGCACAAATAACACTCACCGTCCTCCATGGCGTGAGCGATTTAATCAAACCTTGCCATCGCGTGGCATATATCCGATTCTTTGTCCACACAGGGCACAACAGCTAACACCAACACTTGCCCACACAGGGTATAGCATTGGGTCATCTGTGGGGTAAGCTAACTTGTAAAATAACCCTTTTTGAAAATACCAAAGCTAACATTGGAATGACTTCACCGAGTGCTCATGACCATGGCGCTAATTAATTAGATTTAAACTCTGCGAGGTGTACAACTTTACCCACAAGGAATGATCCACCTTTTGCAAGATCACACACGCCTCAATAGGACATTGTGTCTACCGGCGATCATACATAGTGTTCCATTACCTAGACATGGCTTTGATCCACCGGGACGTTAACCCCGCCAGAGAACTAGAAACACACACCCAAGCCGTGGATCCACATTCACACACCACACACAACGTTTCTAAACACGGCGAAGCGACACAGTTGCATGGGTGGAAACCCCACCCAAGCATCAAGCAGGGAATGCTTGGGGACCCGTCCCAAGGACCAAGCAGAATGCTTGTGCTAGCTCCGCCTACCAATGAACAAAGCCACATCTAAATAACTTAATAGGCTAAGGCTACCCCATAATAGCCCTCGTGGTTGCACGGAAATCTCGGATCAATAGCGTCCCATTGCTCGGTCCTTAATTGTGACACGGGCGACACTTCACCCTACACTACGTGCTATTCCTTTCTGCACAACCGGCTATTGCCAATAATCGCCCGCATCAAAGCATAGTTTCATTTTGGGTTTTTAATAAAATTACCCACAACCAACAGTGACATTTTCAATGTTTCCCGAAACAATTATTGAGTTGATCATGTACATCATTTATTCTAAAGCATGGCTAAGCAGGTTAATATGATCGTATATACCCAAGATGACATTAAGTAGTGCCTAATCCGTAACCTATGGTTATCAAGGTTCACATGTTCATAATCATCAAAGGAGATTCATGTGACAACAGGTATATCTACCAAACCACAAGATAGCAATTTACATAAAGTAAACGCATGCATAAAACAATTTGATGCACAAAAGGAATATAAAATATTGGGAGCAATATGGTCAAAGGATGCTTGCCTTGCTTAATTATTGCTTACGGAGAAGACGAGGATTGCGGTTGACGAAGATGACGACGGAGACTAGAGACGTTGGGTTCTACGCGTCGATCAACGGAAAACAGCAAATAACTAACTTCAATAAGAGCGAAAGAAATAGATAGCAAGAACAAATAAACTCTTTACAAGAAACAGGGATTGCTCTTTCATGAATTTATAAATCTTAAATTACGGATTCAAGATGCAAAGATGGGTTGGATTAGTAGAATTAAGCATTAGTTGCAATGCTTTCATTGATTCACTATTCATAATATGAGTTTCTGCCAATTCTTAATACTTACAGGTTTTGCTCTATTAGGATTCAGAGTCAAAGCAAGATAAATTAAGGATATTTTCTTAGATTACGGTAGGTTATATTCTAAAGATCATTTCTAAGTTGTTCTTTACTAAATTCAGATTTAGATGAGCCGCTTTGCGAGTTATCGAAAAGGCTTAAATGATCATATGAGGGTATGAATGATTGGTTCTTTATCGTTTATTGATTTCGCTTAGAATTAGCTTTACGCAAGTTAAATCTTATTGATTTAGGCTACTGAGATTATTTTCAAGATATTTGAGAAGGTTCTGGTGATAAAAACAACTTAACTATGGATTCCATCATTATTACCTAAAGCTTATTCATTCGTATTAAGGCCTAATGAAATGTGATTACTTAGGGGTATTCAGCTATTAAGATTAATATGCAGAACATGATGAAGTATGGTTATTTCTTCATATTAAGATGATTTATACTTTGTTAAACAATCCTAAGCTGATTCCATAAATTTTAGGCTTTGGCTGATATATTATATTCGTTGTTGAAAAGGCTTAAGTGGCATTGCAAAGTTGACACTATTAGGAAGCTGACCAAAAGGTGAATCAAAAGGGTTAACACTTAAGGGTTTTGATCGATGAGAAAAATAGGCAAACCTTAATGGAATATGATTCTTTTTATAGATCATGGTAGTATAAACTTTGTACAGTGTTTCTAAACTAGTTTCACATCTTTTAGTGTTTAGGCGAGTTATTTTATCTATTCTTGAAATAGCCTAATTGACCCACGATGAATAACGCTTAATCGGCTAACTTTATTTTACGTTTACAACTACATTATACATGATCTTTGATCCATTTTTCAGGTGTTAGCAGGTAGAAACCCTATAATTGTTTTAAAACTGGTTTGGCATTATTTTAACTTTAAATGCAATAGATTAACTATTTACTTATGGTTATAACTAACATCTCCTTTCATTAAAAGAATGAAATTCCAACCTTATCTTAAATATTTTCACATACACAGATCCTTCTGTTTTTAGGAACTTATTGCAGATTACATTATCATTTTGTGAGCCATTAAGCTATGATCTTGCTAAAAGCCATAATAGGGTTCATTAAAGATGGCAAAGCAAACAGTATAAACTTAATCCAATCAATTGAGCATCTATACATGTTTGAGCTTATTATGATCCCAGGACACATATGACTTTAGGTAATGATTTTTGGAATTACATTTCTTCAAATACAACAACATCCCTAATAAGGTTTATTCCTAAATTTAATTTCACTAATTGTTTTGTGACTCTACAATTAAGTATTTTGGTATATTTAAATACATTCTGATCCAAACATCTCAGGAATATTGATTTCATCATTTCATGGTTTATTATACACAAAATCTCATTAACAACCATATTAACACCATAGTCAATGTTTAATCTGAATAATAGTCCTGTACTCCAAACATTAAATCTTTTTGTATATTTAGATTCATCCTGATTTTAGATGATTATATAAATTCTTTTCACTGGCTTCTAACTAAGAATGCACAAGCTATTAATGGTTACATGGGCTTCGGCCAGGAAATTGACTGGGAATAATCGGAGTACGTTTTACAACTGAGAAAGCGCCTTTTACCATTACACTGGACTTCCTTGTGCCTCTGACTGGAGGGGCCCGATCGGCAAAGACACAGAGCAGGGGAGCTTCTAGGGCTGGCCGGCGAGGGTACTCCGGCGATCCTCCGGCGAATGCGACGGCATGGGAAGCTTCAGCACGGCAAGGGGAGTCCGGGGGTGAAGTCGATTCGGGCGGAGGAGGAGCAGGGCGGCGCGCAGCCGGGCTTGGGCGCAAGCTCCATTGGTGGACGGTGGAGGAAGCAAACAAGGGCATGAGAGCTTGAATCGGTGGCACTAATAGCATCAGTGGATACTGGGGAGTCTATTTTTGCGGTTTACCTGGCAGAAGAATCTCCGAGGAGCTTCGCCCACGGTGGCCGGTCACGGGGAAGAAGGGCGCGCGTGGCGACGGCTGATCGGCGAGAAAGAACTGAAACTCAGGAGCTAGATGGGTTCAGTGATACTCAGAGACGCTACGTCTGCGAGGAATTTGAGAATGGCTTACTGGTTGGCTTGATCTTCTACCTCTCCCCTTTCTTACTTGCGCAGCAATGGAGGGGAACAGAGCTTCCGTCTCCCAGTGAAGACAAGAAGAAAGCCACGGCCGAGCTTGCTCGGTTCAGGGAATGGCTGAGCTCTACACTTGCTCCACTGAAGAAGTTGGCATGGGATCGCTTCTTGCCTCTGCACAGTGAGCTTCAGGAGGCATCGGCAGCAGGATGGAAATGGCGAACTGGTTCTGGCGTTTCCTGCGCTGGCTTGAGGAGGACAGAGAAGTAGTGGAGGAGGAAGTGGAGCACTACCAGGTTGGTTTTCCAAGGAGCAATGTGTCTGGTTGAGGGCTGGCGTGTGGGACCTGAGGCTTGCTGGCACCGACAGAAAATGCTGGAGAAAAGAAGTGGCTGCAATCTGGGACCCGCAAGGCAGTGAGGAGAAGGAGAGGCAAGAATTCAGCTTAAGGATGGACTCGGGCAAAGGCATTGAACTTGCATTAATTTCGCCTGCTAATCCTTGTCAGCAATTTTTCATACTTTTTGTGTAGTCTCTTCTGGAAGTAGATGATCTCCAGTAAACATTTGAGATTCAAATAATTTATATATTATTTACTAAAATTACGACATTGCAATTTCCTAGTTTGAGTCTTTGTTTTTAAATTTTGGAAAAGTATTAAATGACATTATAAATTTATAATATCTTTGCCAAAGGTAGATATTGCATTGAGGTTCTCATGATAACTTTTTCAGCCCTATTTGAGATTCCAATATTTTATGTAAATTCGGCAATACATTATTTCGATTTAAAAGTTATCTTTCCATTTTATTTCTTCATTATTTTATGCATAAAATTTCAACTCTCTGGCTAAACCGATTTAGTTGAATGATCGGGTTCTCATGGTGATTTTTCTAAATTTTTACTTTTTACATTTTACCTTTTTTCCTCTTTTTCATTCTTTAATTCTATTTGTTGAATTTTTCATGCAATGCAAAACTCCAAGGAAATTCAATTAAAATCCCATGATGGCAAGGAAACTCAGAAATAAATATTTTCAAATTTAAAATATTCATTTTCACTTTTATTAAATTTTTGGGATGTTACAGATCTACCCCCCTTACAGAAATCTCGACCCCGAGATTTGGTGGGTCTAAGGGAAAAGTATTTCTAAGAGAAATCAGGAAACTTCTTCTTGAGTCGGTCTTCTCGTTTCCAAGCTGCTTCTTCTTCAAAATGATTGTTCCGCTGAATTCTTGATCATCTTGCAGAATTTATTACGAGTGTGACGCTTAGTTTCTTTTCAGATTTTTGTCGGATGCTTCCGATAAGTTAAATTAGATTGTAGTTCGATTTCATTTAGTTTGGTGAGCTTAGAAGGAGGATGAAGACATTTCTTTATTTGCGATACACAACAGACATTACGAACACTGGACAGTTGGGATGGCAACTCTAGTTTATAATATTTTTTTTCATCTTCAACGATACGATATAGCCTAATATATTGTGGCGCCAAGTTATTTCAAATTTGGAAACAGTGAATACCGCGAACCTTGCAATTCTCGAGGACGAGATAGATTTAGGAATTCTTTCTCGGAGATGACTTTGTCGTTTCCTTGTATTCTTATCTTCAGTGTAGTTGCTTCATTGGAGCTTCGTCTTGTGATTCCAAGTTGACGTGCGAAGAAATAGGGAGAAATTTTATTTGAGTTTTAGGTAAGCAGATGAGAGATACTACTACTTTCTACATATTTCTTTTGATTAAATATTCAACACTGTTAACCAGGATGATCTAATTTATAGAGTGGCATGTGGTATATTTAAAATCCTTGAGGCAAAAGAAAGGCTGCATTGTCATTAGATTCTTTTGGGAAAAACCAAATGTTTAATACTATGAAGGGTATTGGAATACAATGGTTGATCTGCACAATCCGACATTAGTTGACGAAATGAGCTGAGAATAAATGTCATTTCGGATTGACTTTAGATTGAAAACAAGATAGCAACAATTCCGGGATTGGGTTGAGGTAGAAGAATTACAAAGTGATCCTGATGATTTAATTCATTTGATCATTTTAATAAACAGAGGGTTTACATTTTCTTAGGATTTTGGCAACTATGAAGGGATGTAATGTACAGAATCAACAGATTGTTGGCAAGAATTGAATACACAAGGAACGTACTCAATATCACAACAAGTGCCGGGTGGAATCGCATGAAAAGGATGTCTATATTCAGAGCCTGATATTGAAGCCGGGGTTGTCCTAAGTACTTGATGTTTTCTAAGTTTGTGAGATAGCCTAAAAGTTACTAATGTCTTTCTTGACAAGGTGATGTAGAACTGTTCTTGGGTAGGTGTTGGCAAAGTGTCCAAGTTATTTGCGGTTGTTGCAGATGATGATATCCGTTTTGTTCGAAGCAATGGAAAGATTACTTGTTAATGCTATAAAATAGATGATCAGGAAGTGACTAAAATCAAGGAGTTGACTATGGAGTTAAACTTGTATCCTGGTAGGTTCAGATACATAGGTATCATACCTAGTACTATGTCGAGTAGGTTATAAACTTCTTTCGCGAATTAGTGCTATAGGTAAATGCCATGAATGACTGGATTGACATTTTGGGTTGGATTAGATGATTTCAACATTTTTCGTTTTAGTTGATTAAACATCTATTTATTAATAACTTTTAGGTTGGGCAAGGCATGGCTCTCTTATGACGATTATCCAACCTTGATTTATAAATTTTTATACATATACCTTCGAATACAAGATGCAAAAATTAGTTAGATTAGTAAAGTTAAAACATTAATCACTTGGTTGAACTGCATAAATGAATAGTGATGGTTAGTGTTTACCCTGCAGTTGATTTCGCATGAAAAGCAACTTCGAAAATGTTAATCCTGCTAAAATAGGTTATTGATTATACATTAGCAGTTTTTAAGAAGACTCTGGCGATATAAACGTCTTAATCATAGATTTCTTTATTCATACTGAGTTCGTTTGTTCATAAACTAAAGCTTAAAATTATGATTTTTAAGGTTTTTCAACTACTAAGATTTCTATGATAAACACTATGGAATAACGTTATTTCTTTAGAACAAGGTTGTATATACATTGAATAATGTTTCTAAACTCATTTTATAATTTTTAGTGTTTGGTTGAGGTATTAAACCTGTTGATGAATAGGCTTATAGGATGCTAAAGTTTACGCTATAAGAAATCGGCCAAAAGAGGTACGGATCTCTTATCGTTTAAGGGTTTTGCATAGCGAAAACTACATGACCCAAGAGTCAGTAAATAGAATATTTTCTTAGAAAATTTTAAGTACATATCCTAAACATCGTTTTTGAGCTATTCTACATGGAATTTGTACTTAGACGAGGTATTCTACGGGTGGACAAAAAGGCTTCAGAGACTAATCGCGTAACACTATTTTAGGTCGTATTAAATCTCAACTTGCGACTACACTATATATGACAATTGACTCATTTTTCTGGCATAAGTAGGGAATAATCTTAAGAGTATTTAAAAGTGGTTTTTGTGATATTTGGCTTTTATCCGAGATGCTTTTCATATAAATGTTCATTAGGGCCTAATGTATACTTAGCTCAACTTTGTATTAATATGAAGTATTTTTGCCTAACCAGCAAAGATATTTTTCATCAAGGTTATAGGATTTGGTCTTTTCAAATTTGAACTTAGTTTATGAAAGTTATGGCTATTTAGATAACACAAGTATTGATACTTCAGCTACGTGGTAAAGTGCTAATCATAACCTTATAATAGTTATTCTTACTATATTACACGGTCTGATCATGCAAGGCATTCAGGAACTAGTTATTCATGCATTAGCACTTACTTGTGACATTTTCTACACACCTGGTTGATCATACTCAATTCTTTAGGTACATATAACATGGAGGCATATATTGCTTAGGAATTTAAGTACAGACTTCAATGCATTATGGTTATTTTTGTTGTAGCAGATAACATGGTCCTAAGGAGCCCTTCTCTTACCTTTTTACTTATTTATGAACTTTATTTATGTACTAGTCACCTATATATATATACATACATCTTTTCCATGCGAACTATTTACTATTCATGAAAACAATCTAAATCAAGCTCCTACTTTAATCATTTCAGCATAATGTGGTAGCCTACTGCCATATGAATGTTTATAAATCAATTTCATTTATTTCAGATTCCTCTTGCACAATTTATTCATTGTCGAGTATTCATTGGATTGAAAATAACCTTTGGTATAAAACGATTCATCAAAGGTGAAATGTAAACATTCTTATATATACTTGAGTTTCGGTAGCATAAGGATTCAAACAACATTAGTTTCATTAAGTTTTGAGTTTGTTTGCAACATTTTAATATGTAGCACATCTTTGAACCTTTTATTCAAATTTGAATTTCAAATTCATCCAATACTGTTTTTCAAAATATTTTTGCGTATTACGGATGAACTAGATTTTAGAACTTTGTTTCACTTAATTTAGTTTAGAAATACAAAAGTTATGCACATATGAGGTTGACTCGATTTGGAAAACCCAGAGAAAAAGGGAAATATGCTTTCTCTGAACTGAAGGCGCATTCCCACAGCGTGCTCTGGGCTCGGCTAGAATCATGCCAAGGTTGGAAATATTTTGTGCTAGTTGCTAGAATAGAAGGGTGTGCCTTAGATGATTTTGTCCAGTTATGGTGAGCATTTACACCATGGTTAGAGACACTAGTAATAGTTTTTCTTGTTAGTTTGTTTTTGCGCGTGCATGTTTTTTTTTTGAACTTAAGGAAAATGGGGAGTTATATCGATTGCTATGTAAGGGAAATGCTTTAGCTAAATACAGAAGATTCGGTTGGGCTTGGATAGGATTATTATTTCCTGACGATTGAGCGTCTTGTGGTTTTACAAAGTAGATGAGAAGTGTTAGCTATTTATATTGAGAACCATTAGTAAGAATAAGTTAACTTAAAGAGAGGTACAGGGTTGCTAAAATATTTGAGATGAGTGAAAGGATGCATTTTGACCAAATTTATTTGGGAAGAGCTGAAGGTCAGTTATAAGGCTAAAGATTTTATTACTTATTACTTTTAGTAGGCGTGTTAGTGAATTGTATCGCGGGCATTCTGCAACCACACTTGACAAGATGTTGGAATCGGAGAAAGATGGTTAGATAAGAGTTATCTATATTACGAAGTAATATTTGATTCTTTCCAATTAACTCTGGGTGCGGTTTCTATGCAGATTATGAAACCTTCTGTTTGGTTTATAAGGCAACGTTTCGTTCTTTAAAATCTTTTTAATAAAAATTTTCTTATTAAGCAGGGTTATCACATCGCAAATTTCAACCTAATGGTTTAACATTCACGAGAGTAACCCGAAAGAACACAAAAGATTTGCAACAAAACTTCAACAACACAGAAGTAATATGTATATATTTAACTTAATATGTAGGAAGGGTATCTAAGGTTTTCCTTCTACGGGCCATACGTATTTATGTATAAAAGGTGTACTATATAGCTAGGATAATATATAGCTCGTATACTGCTATGTTCCAAAGTAGACTATTCAGTGACGAGTTTCTTTTAATCTTCGCACCACTTGCTGTGTTAGTCTTCTGAGGCTTCGATGAAGTTGGAGAGGCGGTGTCGCTTTGTTGCTTCTATCTTCTTGAAGTTGTTGATTTGTTACCGGAATTATTTTCATTTCGCAAAAGATAAGGAAAGAAATACTTCTAGAGAGAATAATTTAAGACTGCAGAAAGAAAGTTCTACAAGGAGAAACGGGTATATGTGCTATCTAATAAGAGGATAGTATATATAGACAGGGAAACTAAACCCTACAGAAAGGGAAGAGTATACATGCAACTAATGTTAATCTCTTTATATTTCTGTTTAGAAAATAGAGTTCTGATTTCTCAAGTTTTCCATTCTTAACATCCATTCTAAGGTTTCGGTTAGAAGTGTATGACTTTTTTTTTTGTTCTAGCCCATCTTTTTATGGTACATAACTTAGATAAGCAGTGAGGTAAGTTTTAAGGCATGGTTAAGAGTTATTGGTGAAAAAGATTATGTTTTAATCAGCCTAAAGTGACCTGAGGTAGTTGATGTCTACTAATTTGATAAGACTTTAAACTTGGTTTATATATGAATGGTGTAATCTCAAGCAAAGCTAAGAGTAGTAATAGAGACTATATTACAATTCTTGATGAGGTTTGATTTTGTGAAAGGTTAATAACTATAATGGTTACATGAGTGAGAATTTCTATGAAGAAGGGATAAGCTGTTTTATGATTGCTTATTTGTCCTATGGGTTGAGATTCCCATATTCATACATGAGGATAATTTATTATGAAACTTCAACCTAGAGGTTAAGCTCACATATAAATCGGTCCTGGCATTCAAAATAAAAACCAACGTCAAGTAGCAAGACAGAACAACAACATACATTGCTCTATATAACTAGAGGAACAAAATGCTATGCGTAAGGGTTCCTGTCTTAAGTTTGATCCTAACGTACTCTAATCTTCTGCTCTTTTGCTGTTGGGTGATGCCAACTCTTTATGAAGTAGAATCTTCGAGCTTTGTCGGAAGTAGCGAAGCGTTGTCTGACTTCCTTGAAATGGTTGTTGTAGACGTTGTATTCTTCATCGACTGACATGAACGATGACAACGGCAAGTCTTGTACATCTTCAGAAGCAAACATTGTAGATAGACTATGGCGAGGATTTCTTTTTCAAGGAAGAAGAGTTTGTTTACAATTCAAATGAATGCAGAGTAAGAATAGAATCTTAAGGATGAGGAAAGACTAGCAGAGTCTACATTTTGCAAATATAGTAGCTTTTGGAAGTAAAATTTTGAATTCTCATATTCCAATGCTAACGACCATTCTATCTAAGGTTTATCCTACGGTCAGTATAGCTCTGATACCAACTCTGTGAGACCCCGTTCAGATGAACAGGAACCTCCATGTGATTACTGTGCTATTCCTGGATCGATAGCTAGCACTCACATGTTTACAACAATTGGAAATCACAACCATACATTAATTAATTAAGCGAAGCGAGTAATTACATAATTATTACAATTCGAGAAATAGCAAAGGAAGCAAGCCTTGTAGTGTATCCATCCAATCCCGCAGTAACCCGACTGAGCATAACTCCTTAGATAGAAAAGCAGCGAAGAAAATCCGCAACTTACGATGAACAACTTGAATCTGCGCTAACTCAACCACCTACATATAATTAGGCAAGGGTGAGTATTTTACATACTCAAGAAGACTTGAGCAAAACCTACAATACATGCAGGCCATTTCAAAGGAGGCTATTACAGTTAATTTGCATAAAGCGAATTTAAATTTGGAAACCAAGTTATTTGCAATTGGAATTTAAAAGAGCAAGATTAATTGATAGCAAATAAGTAAAGCACAAATAACACTCACCGTCCTCCATGACGTGAGCGACGAATCAAACCTTGCCATCGCGTGGCATATATCCAGTTCTTTGTCCACACAGGGCACAACAGCTAACACCAACACTTGCCCACACAGGGTATAGCATTGGGTCATCTGTGGGGTAAGCTAACTTGTAAAATAACCCTTTTTGAAAATACCAAAGCTAACATTGGAATGACTTCACCGAGTGCTCATGACCGCGAGCGCGGCTAATTAATTAGATTTAAACTCTGCAGAGGTGTACAACTTTACCCACAAGGAATGATCCACCTTTTTGCAAGATCACACACGCCTCCAATAGGACATTGTGTGCGCGGTGATCATACATAGTGTTCCATTACCTAGACATGGCTTTGATCCGGCCGGGATGTTAACCCCGCCAGAGAACTAGAAACACACACCCAAGCCGTGGATCCACATTCACACACCACACACAACGTTTCTAAACACGGCGTGCAGTTGCATGGGTGGAAACCCCACCCAAGCAGACCAAGCAGGAATGCTTGGGGACCCGCCCAGACCAAGCAGGAATGCTTGTGCTAGCTCCGCCTACCAATGAACAAAGCCACATCTAAATAACTTAATAGGCTAAGGCTACCCCATAATAGCCCTCGTGGTTGCACGGAAATCTCGGATCAATAGCGTCCCATTGCTCGGTCCTTAATTGTGACAGGCGACACTTCACCCTACACTCGTGCTATTCCTTTACACTGGGCTATTGCCAATAATCGCAGCATCAAAGCATAGTTTCATTTTGGGTTTTTAATAAAATTACCCACAACCAACAGTGACATTTTCAATGTTTCCCGAAACAATTATTGAGTTGATCATGTACATCATTTATTCTAAAGCATGGCTAAGCAGGTTAATATGATCGTATATACCCAAGATGACATTAAGTAGTGCCTAATCCGTAACCTATGGTTATCAAGGTTCACATGTTCATAATCATCAAAGGAGATTCATGTGACAACAGGTATATCTACCAAACCACAAGATAGCAATTTACATAAAGTAAACGCATGCATAAAACAATTTGATGCACAAAAGGAATATAAAATATTGGGAGCAATATGGTCAAAGGATGCTTGCCTTGCTTAATTATTGCTTACGGAGAAGACGAGGATTGCGGCTGACGAAGATGACGACGGAGACTAGAGACGTTGGGTTCTACGCATCGATCAACGGAAAACAGCAAATAACTAACTTCAATAAGAGCGAAAGAAATAGATAGCAAGAACAAATAAACTCTTTACAAGAAACAGGGATTGCTCTTTTATGAATTTATAAATCTTAAATTACGGATTCAAGATGCAAAGATGGGTTGGATTAGTAGAATTAAGCATTAGTTGCAATGCTTTCATTGATTCACTATTCATAATATGAGTTTCGCCAATTCTTAATACTTACAGGTGTTTTGCTCTATTAGGATTGAGTCAAAGCAAGATAAATTAAGGATATTTTCTTAGATTACGGTAGGTTATATTCTAAAGATCATTTCTAAGTTGTTCTTTACTAAATTCAGATTTAGATGAGCCGCTTTGCGAGTTATCGAAAAGGCTTAAATGATCATATGAGGGTATGAATGATTGGTTCTTTATCGTTTATTGATTTCGCTTAGAATTAGCTTTACATAAGTTAAATCTTATTGATTTAGGCTCTCGAGATTATTTTCAAGATATTTGAGAAGGTTACGGTGATAAAAACAACTTAACTATGGATTCCATCATTATTACCTAAAGCTTATTCATTCGTATTAAGGCCTAATGAAATGTGATTACTTAGGGGTATTCACTATTAAGATTAATATCGTAACATGATGAAGTATGGTTATTTCTTCATATTAAGATGATTTATACTTTGTTAAACAATCCTAAGTGATTCCATAAATTTTAGGCTTTGGCTGATATATTATATTCGTTGTTGAAAAGGCTTAAGTGGCATTGCAAAGTTGACACTATTCGGAAACGGCCAAAAGGTGAATCAAAAGGGTTAACACTTAAGGGTTTTGATCTGATGAGAAAAATAGGCAAACCTTAATGGAATATGATTCTTTTTACAGATCATGGTAGTATAAACTTTGTACAGTGTTTCTAAACTAGTTTCACATCTTTTAGTGTTTAGACGAGTTATTTTATCTATTACTGAAATAGCCTAATTGACCACGATGAATAACGCTTAATCGGCTAACTTTATTTTACGTTTACAACTACATTATACATGATCTTTGATCCATTTTTCAGGTGTTAGCAGGTAGAAACCCTATAATTGTTTTAAAGCTGGTTTGGCATTATTTTAACTTTAATTGCAATAGATTAACTATTTACTTATGGTTATAACTAACATCTCCTTTCATTAAAAGAATGAAATTCCAACCTTATCTTAAATATTTTCACATACACAGATCCTTACTGTTTTTAGGAACTTATTGCAGATTACATTATCATTTTGTGAGCCATTAAGCTATGATCTTGCTAAAAGCCATAATAGGGTTCATTAAAGATGGCAAAGCAAACAGTATAAACTTAATCCAATCAATTGAGCATCTATACATGTTTGAGCTTATTATGATCCCAGGACACATATGACTTTAGGTAATGATTTTTGGAATTACATTTCTTCAAATACAACAACATCCCTAATAAGGTTTATTCCTAAATTTAATTTCACTAATTGTTTTGTGACTCTACAATTAAGTATTTTGGTATATTTAAATACATTCTGATCCTAACATCTCAGGAATATTGATTACATCATTTCATGGTTTATTATACACAAAATCTCATTAACAACCATATTAACACCATAGTCAATGTTTAATCTGAATAATAGTCCTGTACTCCAAACATTAAATCTTTTTGTATATTTAGATTCATCCTGATTTTAGATGATTATATAAATTCTTTTCACTGGCTTCTAACTAAGAATGCACAAGCTATTAATGGTTACATGGGCTTCGGCCAGGAAATTGACTGGGAATAATCGGAGTACGTTTTACAACTGAGAAAGCGCCTTTTACCATTACACTGGACTTCCTTGTGCCTCTGACTGGAGGGGCCCGATCGGCAAAGACACAGAGCAGGGGAGCTTCTAGGGCTGGCCGGCGAGGGTACTCCGGCGATCCTCCGGCGAATGCGACGGCATGGGAAGCTTCAGCACGGCAAGGGGAGTCCGGGGGTGAAGTCGATTCGGGCGGAGGAGGAGCAGGGCGGCGCGCAGCCGAGCTTGGGCGCAGGCTCCAATGGCGGACGGTGGAGGAAGCAAACAAGGGCATGAGAGCTTGAATCGGTGGCACTAATAGCATCAGTGGATACTGGGGAGTCTATTTTTGCGGTTTACCTGGCAGAAGAATCTCCGAGGAGCTTCGCCCACGGTGGCCGGTCACGGGGAAGAAGGGCGCGCGTGGCGACGGCTGATCGGCGAGAAAGAACTGAAACTCAGGAGCTAGATGGGTTCAGTGATACTCAGAGACGCTACGTCTGCGAGGAATCTGAGAATGGCTTACTGGTTGGCTTGATCTTCTACCTCACCCCTTTCTTACTTGCGCAGCAATGGAGGGGAACAGAGCTTCCGTCTCCCAGTGAAGACAAGAAGAAAGCCACGGCTGAGCTTGCTCGGTTCAGGGAATGGCTGAGCTCTACACTTGCTCCACTGAAGAAGTTGGCATGGGATCGCTTCTTGCCTCTGCATAGTGAGCTTCAGGAGGCATCGGCAGCAGGATGGAAATGGCGAACTGGTTCTGGTGTTTCCTGCGCTGGCTTGAGGAGGACAGAGAAGTAGTGGAGGAGGAAGTGGAGCACTACCAGGTTGGTTTTCCAAGGAGCAATGTGTCTGGTTGAGGGCTGGCGTGTGGGACCTGGGGCTTGCTGGCACCGACAGAAAATGCTGGAGAAAAGAAGTGGCTGCAATCTGGGACCCGCAAGGCAGTGAGGAGAAGGAGAGGCAAGAATTCAGCTTAAGGATGGACTCGGGCAAAGGCATTGAACTTGCATTAATTTCGCCTGCTAATCCTTGTCAGCAATTTTTCATACTTTTTGTGTAGTCTCTTCTGGAAGTAGATGATCTCCAGTAAACATTTGAGATTCAAATAATTTATATATTATTTACTAAAATTCTGACATTGCAATTTCCCTAGTTTCGGAGTCTTTGTTTTTAAATTTTGGAAAAGTATTAAATGACATTATAAATTTATAATATCTTTGCCAAAGGTAGATATTGCATTGAGGTTCTCATGATAACTTTTTCAGCCCTATTTGAGATTCCAATATTTTATGTAAATTCTGGCAATACATTATTTCGATTTAAAAGTTATCTTTCCATTTTATTTCTTCATTATTTTATGCATAAAATTTCAACTGCTGGCTAAACTGATTTAGTTGAATGATCAGGGTTCTCATGGTGATTTTTCTAAATTTTTACTTTTTACATTTTTACCTTTTTTCCTCTTTTTCATTCTTTAATTCTATTTGTTGAATTTTTCATGCAATGCAAAACTCCAAGGAAATTCAATTAAAATCCCATGATGGCAAGGAAACTCAGAAATAAATATTTTCAAATTTAAAATATTCATTTTCACTTTTATTAAATTTTTGGGATGTTACACTACGGGAGGAAGCTGACTGCATGGGCTGGCTGCACAGTGCATTGGGAGAGAGAGAAATGCTGCCATGAATGAATCGTTGAGAAGACCAGAGAGCTAGAAACAACTATGGATTGAGCCATTTTAATTTTACTCATTTTGTGGTCATCAATGAATCGTTGTGCCATTTGAGAGGACTAAGAAGCTAGCCACATAGAAAAGTGGGTTACAACTGATCTTTTCTCACATGCAACAATAAATAATCTTGTTGATCTATAGATACAACTTATACATACTATACATCAGAGTAGTTATAACTAAGCATCAATTTAACACGTACGTTCTCTCACCTTCCTAGAGACACATTTAAAAACAGAGCACTTGGAATGCCCTTACAGGAGGCAAGTGGACTTCATTTCCTACTCTACCGGTCAAAGCTGTTGCACACGTCTTCAACAACACACAGTAGATTAGGCGGGGGCAACGGCGAATCAAACCGTTGCTAGGCCTAAATGACTAACCCACGCTAGATGGGGAAGGGGAAGGGGAGGGTTGTCGCCTCGCTCGCTGTAGCCGTCATGGAGGGAAGACGGAGGCGGGGTGCCATGGCGTAGCACGCTCCTGCGCCACACTCTCTGGCCCACATGCCACGCCAGAGACCGAGGGAGGTGGCCATGGCAGAGGAACCCGAGGAGGCGGCCATGGCCTATGGGGGAGGAAACATAATGGGGGGCGAGGGGGACAAAGGAGGCATCGTGGGGGAGGAGGCGGCCTGGGTGGCAACGGGGGCGATGGGGGCAAAGGGGGGAGGAGGCGGCCGTGGGGGCTGATTGGGGTGAGGGGCCACCATGGGAGAGGAGGCATCATGGGGGCAATAGGGGCCAGTTGCGAGCCGGCTGCCAGTGAGGAGGCTAGAGGCAAAGGGGGATTGCGGCCTACGGGACGTAGCTGTGGGTGAGGAGGCAGTCATAGGGGGTGAGGTCTTGAGGAGACGAGAGGGGCATGGGGGCGACGAGGGCGGAGAAGGGTAGCCGAGCATAGGCACTGCCACACTGGATGTAGGGTTTTGTTTTTTAATGTATATCTAAAAGTGGGATATACACGTCATAGGATACTCATAAGGTACCTATGAGTACAAATTAACACCCATGCCCATCCTATTATCTTATCGGGTACCCAAACTCAAAAACTCATGGTTCTGAAATGCTACCCATTCCCGCTCTTATTGGGTCGGTACCCAAACCCATTGGTAAACCTACTAGCTATAGTGCCAGCTCTAGTTTGACACTTCTTCTTTGATTGAATCAATGATTGCTCTGTGGGTCAACCATTTGTGCTCAAAGACTATTCTACTATTGTGCTCTTTCCACCATTTCTAGCATACTAAGATGACAAGCGTTTTGGCACCTTTTCGAAATTCAGCAAGGGAGTTCACCAGGTTTAGGCTCCACTGCTCTAGGTGCGTGGTCAGGCGTTATCGATCTGGTAGTAGCGCAGGAAGACAAATCCAGCGGGCAATGGACGACCATAGGCATTGAACTTGGGGGCAGTCAACAAAGAGATGTTGTACGGTTTCTAGGTTTCGATAACATATTTGACAAAAGTATGAATTTGGCCACCCTCAAAGTTGGATACGTTGAGCCGTCCAGAGCCGGTTGTGCAAAGCAAGCGGAAGAAGAATTTACATCATGATGGTGCCCATCTTGACCAGGTTGTGGTGTGGAAGGGCTTGTGGATACATCCGATGAAGTTGTGCGCGATATGCCGAGAGAGCTGAGTATTGTCCGCTAGAAGTGAGTGTCCGGTGATTTCATCTTTTATACCAGGTCGCAAGGATATTGGCTGAATTTTGACACATAATTTGATGTATTCGTTGAGGAGCTCCGAGGTCAAATCAAGTCGGATATCGTGAATCCAGTTATTATTCTGCAAGGCATTCTCCACTGATCTATTTTTTTGCCTGGACAGTTTGAAAAGCAGTGGTGTAAGGTGGCAAGGTGTTGCATCTTGGAGCCATTTGAAAGTCCAGAGGGTTGCCTTCTGGCCGTTCCCAATGGTTACTTTGGTTGCTACCTGAAAGAGTTGCAAGTCGGTTAGATCACATCGTGTCGGTGTTCCAGTCCATGATCTGTTTGAGGAAGTTTACTACCTTCTACTATAAATATGGCACCTCCTCTATATACAAGAGAATCAATCTAATAAATAGATAACTATTTAGCCTCCTTATATCGTGTGTGTTCCCAGTGTTTATACTTGCTATTCTTCGGTGCATAGTAGTTGGTCTACAGCGAGCTCATCATTATACAACACTATTCAAATCGGTTTGCAGGTTTTTCATGTGTGGTATGTAAAAGATCGGTCTACTAGCGCAACAGGTAGTGTTTCCACTGGTTGATCCATATCAATACAACATTAGGTCAGATGTGTTCATTACAGGGTCTGAGGGTGCCACGCAAGCGGCAAGATGGAGCGGATAGAGGGCGCGAGATGGGGTATGAGCATGGGAGCATGGGAGTTCCCGCCACCTATTCGTGCTCTCCATCTCAGTAACCCTAGCCCGTAGCCACTAACACCATGTTCATGGCGTCGAAGACGAGGGCTAAGGCGTCGACCTGCGCGGAGCTAGAAATGAAGGTCATCATCTTGAGCATGCCCTTGGTACAAGTCAGTGCTCAAGGTAGTTTTAGGAACAGAGTTGGAAGTTTTTCATTGCGGATTTGGTGCCCTTTGGGACCATGAGGAACGTGGGCAGAAGCGGGAGGCCAATTTGATCCAGACTGGGACAGCTTGTTGGCCATGAAGAATAGAGAAGCAGCTCAAGGGTGAAGTTGAGAGTAGGGAACTAAGGATGCTCAGCGGGAACAGAAGGATGCCAAGATTGAGAAGATGGGTTTAATTGGAGTCAGTGGTCTTGACTGAGATGAAGAGAAGATGGGCTGGCTGTTACGTCGTCCTACTGGGAAAGCTTCCTAGCCTCAAACCATCGTGGTGGTCGATCTCCTCTGCTAGAATTGCCCGGCCCCTAGGTTTGGAGCACGTGTGGCATCTCTGTTCTTGGCACGACAAGACCGAGCAAGTGCAACCCACGCAGAGGAGCGATTCCCAGCCCATGTTTTCAGGCCTTGTTTGGCAAAGCCCTATTCTAATTTTATATTAGATCTGAAGCTTGTAGACTAATATAAAATAAATAAGTTTATATTTTTAGTCTAAAATGTAAATAAGATGACCCACCTAAATACTCTTATATGCACCCACAGCTCTAGTTTCATAAATTTCTGGAGTTAGAAATACCCTACTCCATCAACTCCATAGATTTTGATGGAACTAAAACTGTGCCGAACACCTCCTTAGTCGGCATGCCTCCCCACTCAGTGCCACGCTGTCATGATGACACGTCCTCAGCCCTCCCCCACAGTTGCCGGAGCATCTGATGGCACGTGGACCTAACATAGCGCAGGGATGTGCCTCACGCTCACTGCCATGTGGGCTCAGAATGATGGAAACAGTTTGAAGTCATGAAATTAGAGACACTTCCATGCTTTTCTTTTCAACAGTTGCACAAATATTAAAGCATAAATGAAGGGTAAATAGTGATTAATTATCCTTTTATTTGCTTTAAGATTTGTACAACCTATATTAAGAGAGAAAGCATTGAAACACTGCTCGAAATCGTAGTTCTTTGATAGCGAGGTGCAAGTAGTTCCACTACTACAAAAAGGGTTATATTAGACACATCATCACAGACTGTTTTTTATGAAAACCGTCTGTGATGTGTTTCGTACGCATCGCAAACGG
The DNA here is from genome assembly GCA_036346375.1 of Guadua angustifolia. Classification (NCBI taxonomy): domain Eukaryota; kingdom Viridiplantae; phylum Streptophyta; class Magnoliopsida; order Poales; family Poaceae; genus Guadua; species Guadua angustifolia. The sequence continues at coordinate 23,847 of JAYEVE010000825.1, read as the reverse complement.
TTTATAGTTGAAACTGCCTGTGATGTCGGATCATTACAGACGGTTTTATCCACAAACCATCTGTGATGAAAGAGAGAACTTCACAGACGGTTTTTGGCTAGAACCGTCTAACGGTTCTAACAAAAAACCGTCTGTGATGAGGTGAGGTTCTAGCCAAATATAACTGTTTCATCACAGTCGGTTTTAATTTGAAGCCGCCACAAATAATAAAAAAAGAAAACTTTGAATATTACTAATTTCCTCACCTGCCTTCTAATTTGAAAGAATTGAAATTAAATAATAATACATTTGAAATAATTGGAACTAATATTTCATTTGCAATAATTGAAAAGAACGACCGAAATAGATTTAAAACTTCGGAGGCCGTTTTGAGGCCCTAAACGATGTTTTTTTGGAATTCTGTCGCCGCACACGCACTCGCACAAACCATCGGGATTCGACCATCTAATTTTTACGAAATTTGGATGCTACTTTTTGTAAGAACGCCTCGATCGGAGTTACGAGTCAAAAGTTATAACCATTTTAACGAAAGTGCTCGGATTTCTTATTTACAAACTAGAATCGGTGTCCAAAAAAATATAATCAGAGAGCTCATCGTGTGATAATTTTGAAAAGCTCAAGAACACCAAAATCGAAGGTACGAGTCAAAAGCTATGGGGTTTTTACATGTTCTGTAAATAGTAATAGCACATATATTGCAAGCTTCATTAATAGTCAAAAGTATGGAAAATAAATTTGAAAGTATTAAATTTTGCTAATTACCTCTATAGTTTGCTAATTTGAAATAATTGAAAATCGGTGTTCGGGTGCTTCACGGGGTTAAAAGGAGGAGGGACGCATTATATGTTAGATGTTATCATACCACCACTAAAGTATTGGATTTTATAAGAACTCTAAAATTAAGCGTGCTTAGACGAGAGTAGTAATAGGATGGGTGACCTCCTGGAAAAACCACACGTTTGGTGTTAAAAACGTCCGGATACAATTAGAATTATGAAGTTGAGCGTTCTTAGGCGAGAGTAGTATTAGGATGGGTGACATCCTGAGAAGTCTCCCCTAATTTAGTGTTTTTAAATTACCAGTTAGAACAGTGTGTGAAGGGCTCATCACAGACGGTTCTAGCTTAGAACCGTCTGTGATGCTAATTTTCACTGATGGTTCAAAAACCGTCTGTGATGACCTATTATTATCACTGACACTTTGATACAGATGGTTCACAAAACCGTCTGTAATATGGTTTTGTGAACCGTAAGTGATGTGGTATTTTGTAGTAATGTTCTACCTTTGCATAATAGGTGCAAGTTGTGGTTTTGTGCAATTTATTTTTGAAAAATTATAGCCAAAGTGAGAAAGTTTATATGTATCCTTGAAAGCTGCATTATATTTTATGAAAGTTTTTTCATGTGTATTCCACCTACGGCTTATGGTTTTTTTAGAAGAAAATTGCAAAAATGGATTCTTTTCATCTGAAAGCTACCAAAAACTTTTGAAAATTTTCTTATGGCTGGTGTTGTTTTTTTCCCTTTATAGAGATTTTTTATTTAATGTTTTGCAGGGAGATTTGTTAGTATCTTACTTTTCCGGACTCATTTTTAAGCGGAATAGAATACCTAAGTCTCATACAAGTTCTGCTATTATGGAATGAGAAAATAAAAGGTCGGACATAGACTACAAAACAAGTTCAGTATTAATTATTCACGAACGACAATACTGACTACAGAACGGCTTGTGTTGTTGATACCTGCTGAAAATAGAGATTACGACGGTGTTTTGAAATAATTTCCCAAATGTATGTATAAAAACTTATAGTTGGATAACGCAAAATTTCTCCTGTCATCGGTGTTTTTACTAGTAGCTAGGTATTTGTTACTAGCTGGGCTCTTTTTCATTTAGAAAAAATCTCACTCAAAATTTCAAATTGAGCTTTTGAAAATTTTTCATTTGGATCATATATAAGAATGGAAAATGCATCGGTCCTGCCAAAAGAAGGAATCAAATGGTGCCACCCATGAACCTGTCCCACAAGCTGCTACAACCGGTAACATCAATCAATTTGTCTAAAATTTTAAGCTAACGAAGGAAGACCGACGATATAGCTCAACAGTGAACAGTATGCCGGACAAGCGAGCTACCGAAATGTGTCGACGTACCTGGGGAATCAGGCTGAGAGTGTAGTACATGTACATGCAGTAGTGTAGTGGCAAGAACAAACAAGAAAGCTCTCGCTAACCTCATCCTTAAGGGTATTATTAGTAGTAATAGTACTTAGCATGGAGGCCACACCTGTGTTCCTGATGCAGGTGTGCATCCATGGGATCTTGTTATATATAAGCTCAACTAGATGGCATGGACTCGAGGTTAAACCACAATATTTTGTACATATGTCAAATCATGGAGAGATCAATCGAGCGATTTGCATGCCTCTCTACTAAAGTAAAGGGAATTACTAATTTATGGTCACTCTTATGAAAAATTTGATGAGGACAATTGCTTCTTAAGACAAGTGGCAGCACCACTTCTTAGGCTATCTCCTTTAATAAGTAGCATCATCTTCTTTCTTCCACACTTTTCTTCTCCCTCAAAGAGCCTCTCCTTGTGACAAGTGACATTATCTTTTTCATCTCCTTTACTCCTCCATTCTTTTTCCTTTAAATTCAAAATAGTTTTTATATTTTAAATTTTCCCATCAAGCTTTTGAAAACAAGTATGCCTTAACCACTTACGAAAGTTTTCTAAGTGAACTTTTCGAACTTAAAATTTGTTGGATAGAAATTTTTGAACCGAAAGTTTGTTGAATATAAACTTTTCGATCTAGAAGTTTTTAAATTGGATGTTTTCGAAGTTGAAATTTTTTTATTTAAAAATTTTTTGAGTTAAAACTTTTTAATTTGATTTTTTTTCAATTTAATTTTTTTCTAGTGGAAACTTTTCGATTTAAAATTTTTCGAATGAAAAAATTTTAGTTGAATTTTAAAACAAAATTTTTTGAACCAAAAGTTGTTGGACTCGAAACTTTTTGAATTGTAAGCTTTTAAATTTAAAGTTTTCCAAGTTGAAACATTTCGATTTGAAACTTTTCGACTTGAAACTTTATAATTTGAAATTTTTCGATTCAAAACTTTTCATGTTGATACTTCTTCGATTTAAAATTTTCGAGTTGAAACTTTCTAATTTGAAATTTTCTAATTTAATTTTTCTGAGTTTTAAATTTTGAGTTGAATTCTTTTTTAGCTGAAACTTCCTACTTAAAATTTTTGAAGTTTAAATGTTCTAATTTTAAAATTTTGCGTTAGAGAGGGAAGAAGGGGTGGGAGAAGTGAGTAGGGAAAAAGGAAGGGACAGGTGGATGGAGAAGATGACACATGACATTTTGAGAAAAATGTCCTTAAATTTGTTAGTTTAAGGTTGATCTCAAAATAATCATACCCTTAAGTAGCACCTAGCTTCTTCCATAAATTTTCTCCAGTAGAGCATGTACAATAACAAAGATCACTACTTACTCTATCTCTTATCCATGTCATTTAGAAGAAACAATAAAACTAGCTTGTACGCAGGCCTAGCCTTGCCTCGATTGGTGAGTGCACGGGCCTCGCTTGCCTATGTTCGAGCGTCGCTCAACGCGGGCGTACACAATGCCGAGTGCAAGCACGTGGAGTGTGTGTACGTGTGTGGAGGGCGGGTGTATGCGTTTATAGCTCGGTAGCTGTTCTCATTCTTTAGTGAATGCCAGAGTTTCTGACTAATTTTGAAAAAAAAGCATTTGTACAATAATTATCTCTAAAAGTTGTTTTTAGAGAAACATTAAAGTATTTAATTTGGGTCTTTAACAGTAACTTCATTTTTATGGCTACTGACATAAAACTAACTTCAACACTAAGAGACACTGCTCCAACACTAGCTTTTAGTGGGCGATAGCACCTATTTTCCCCTGATGATGATTGCTACTAAATAAGAGCTAGCTCTCTTTTCTCTCATCTTTTTTCTCACTTTTCTATATAAGATAAAGTTAACGTGTATATATTAATAATAAGCTAAGATAATTTTACTGTACTTGCTCTTCAAGTCAAGTTTGCAAATGAAACTCCACACACCTGGTCAAATCGTGCTGACTACTTGGTTACTCGTCCCGAGTAGAGGTGCTAGTATGGACTCATCTCGATTGATCCGGCCGGCTTGTAAAAGTTAACGAGCCGAGCCTCTTTAAACAAGCTGCTCATTACGTCACTTATGGTCTTTCGAATTATTGGGATGTGTTTACTGTACCGGTGAACCAGTCAGCGTTCAAATAGCCCTCTGAACTACATATACGAAACTACCAATACACCCTTGTGGTTCCGAAGGCTCTCAGCCACCGCGGCCAATGATGTTTTTAAAAAATTGGCCAGAAAGCATTTATTACAGATATCTCTACTACTTATAATTAAGAGTTGGTGGTGTCACGTCCGTTCTCCACCACCAACCCACAAAACCGAATCGGACGAAAAAAACCAGTTTATTCTTTTTTTGCTTTCGTTCCTCGCGATAGTTCTCGATCTCGTTCCTCACGAACAAAACCGAATCGGCCCCTTCCTCTCCGGATAGCTCCAGATTTCGTTCGTCCCGATCTGTATGTGTCGTTTTAAAAATCTGTAATGGCCGGGAACTAACTAATTATATGTGTTTGACGAGTGTACAATTTTTTTTATTGTTTGACCTTTATGTTTCGTGTAGCTTTTATTACTTGACCTTTATGTTTCGTTACCAATTATATTTTTCGTAGTAACGCACAGGCATTGATCTAGTTCCAGAAAAAAGAAACAATAGATGAGCTACATACGCACTCATGCACTCTACACCCATACACACATGCACGCACGCGCAGCACACGTTTCCTTCGCGTGTGCCAATGATGTGACTAGCGACGTGGAGATGACTCAGTTGGTGAAGTTTAAAACACATCACAAAAATGGGACCCACGTGTCAATGAGTGAACATCCTCCTTCCTCCTGTATTGTTCCCCTCTCCCTCTCCAAGTCGGCTCAGGCTCACGAACGAGTCAAGTTTGATAGATATGAGATCGAGCTTCACAGCAGTTTAGACGATCGGCTAATCTGAACTAGTAATGATATATACCAGGTGTCAATCTATATATCTAAGGCTTGTGCAAGCATGTGAAATTGTGAACATCATCACGGGGCGCCATCGTACGTGCGTCTTCCATCGGAGAGGGGCAAAAGACCAGAACTTGTTGACTTGGTTAATTAAATGTTGAGTACCGGTTCCCTTGCACTGCATGCAATGCAATGCAAGCACATTAACTAAGCTCCCCCATCAACTGGTTAATGTGCGTTTCATTCAGCTAGCACAATGTTGACACGTCCAGACTGTCCAGTGCATTGTTCTATAGGTAATCAATTGCGCTCGACATGTTGCTCCAATTTACAGAAGAAATCTCGCATTTTAGAAGTAGAAATCATGATATAGAGTTTCTGATGCATAGTTTTTTTCTAATTTTGTTTTCAAGTGTACCTCGAACACATCACCTGACAAAGTTAAAGTTTCAGAAATTCGCATAGCTGAAGAGGACACAGAACAAGTGACACATCATATACAGATACAACCCCTCAAGTAGCAAAACATAGCTCGGTGTTGGCATCGAGTAGCAAAACAAGTGATACATCATATACAGATACAACCCCTCAACTTCCATGGACAGACATATGACTCCATGAGAAGCATGAAGGTTTAACGTTACAATCGGCCTTCAGCATTATCATCTCGGTGTTGGCATCGAGTTGATCGACAACTCGGCGTTGGCACCACCTTTACTATGGTCACTGATTCTGTCACTTGCATGGGCTTCTTCCAGTGCTAAGGCTTCCTTCAGCTGTGCCACCACCGTACTCATCATTGGCCTTTCACCAGATGCCTCTTTTGTGCACAACAGCGCTATGTCGACAACCTTCCAGACTGAACTGAAGTCGTACTATCCGTGAAGCCGTGGATCAACAATTGCCACAATATTGCCCATCTGAACCTTCCCCCTTACGCGGTGCACAATGTGCTGATCAGTAGTCTGTGTAATGGGAGCCTCACCTGTTACAATCTCTAGTAAAACCACTCCAAAGCTGAAGACATCACTACTCAACGTGAGTCTGCCGCTGACGTAGTACCTAGATAAAAATAATTAGACCAATGTCATGGTAGCCTGGTGTATATGTAATTAAGTAGAAAATGAAGCAATAAGACATCTGATCTTTTCTGACAGTGAAGTTATTTTACTTCCTGATAATATCTTGCAAATTTTTTTTCATAGAATAGGTATAGGAACGAACCGTGGGTCAATGTAGCCTGGAGTTCCAGCAACAGTTGCAGATATATGACTTTGTGCGACATCCAGATAAGATTTGGACAATCCAAAATCTGAGATCTTGGCAACCATATTATGCCCTAGAAGAATGTTGTGCGACTTCACATCTCTATGAATTATTGGTAGTACACATCCTGTGTGCAAGTAGTCCAAACCTATGCCAAAGGTCACATGTTAAACACAGATTTGCAAGTGCGATAAAAGATACGGCAAAGATAAGATGAAATGCCGTGATGTATTCCAAACCACACCTTGGGCAGCTTCAAGTGCAATTCGCACCCGATCACGCCATCTCAATGCTTGAACATTAGCATTTTTTCCTGTTGAACACAAGAGTAGTTTTGTAGTTAAATTTGAGTTGAAATATCAACCAAGCTAGTCTCTTGTAGAGTGAGGATACTAATAAAAGTAGCACATTCTGAAATACAATCCGAGACGAGGCATGATGGCTACAACAATCTAATAATAAACAACATGTAAATCACTGGTATGTTGCATGATTGCTAATGAACTGAAAACCTAAATAAATAAGGAAAAGTACTAGGTTACATAAGTAGAACCTTTTATTCCGGAAGGACATTAATCAAGGAAAAGAAAGATTAAATTTGAAATTCACATAGAAGGACATTAATCAAGGAAAAGAAAGAGTAAATTTGAAATTCTCATATTACAAACCTCTTAGATGATCATGAAGGCTTCCATTAGGCATGTACTCGTACACAAGGGCTAAATGTTCCTCTTTGCTGCAGTAACCAACCAACAAAACAAGATACCTATGATGCACAGTTGTTAAGCTCCCTACCTACAAATGATTTCAAACATATTCAGAATCAGAGGATCCTTTGAAGTGTTGCATTATTTCTTGAATCAAATTCAAAGAATGAATAGGTAATGGGAACATTGGGCCTTTGCATTGGATCTTGCAGCACTTGATCATGTTTTGATTGCATGCACCTATTCTACCTTATCTAATGATCTCTAAGCCATGTGAAAATTCCTAATGGTAGAAATCATCTCAACATGAAAAATATTCTTTTGGGAAACGAAATCTATAGTGCAGGAATATAGTAGAGATGAGAATCTATGCCATAATTCTATTTATTGAAATTAAGTACCTCAGCTAAAAGCTCTGTCATTCCCTTTCCTATTGCTGATGTTGGAGAACGCATCTTGACAGCAACCTGATTACCATCTTCTAATTGGCCATGGAAGACAGGCCCGAACCCTCCTTCACCAATGCACACTGAGAAATTATTTGTAATTTTCACCAACTCCTCGTATGTGAATTCACGGCTGTCAGGTGTGCGTATGTAACTTCTACAACCTTCTTGACTCCGATGATCTGGAACACCGACACATGGAAGTAGCACATAATGACAAATCATTTGATTCATCAAAGGAAATTCTGTAAGTTTTTTCTCCCTATTTTCCCATGAAAATGGGAAATTTTATGATTTGCCAATCCATTCGTTGACATTTCAAGAAGTAATGAAATATATATACCTTTCTTTCTGTAGAGATAATACACCAGAAAAGTAGATACCAGAAGTACGACAATCACCACTGGGACCACTATGGCAATTTTGAGGACTACCGTGTTTTTGCGCTTTGGAGATTTCCCATTACATGGATCTCCATTCGTGGTATCGTACCTAAAGGCATGGAAAAATATTGTTGCGACTGAATTGAATGAAGAGACTAACCACAGCAATGTACAATGGTTGTTTCAAGCAGCCATCAGAATACAAAACAAAGTGAGTTGAACAGTCCACACTGTTGTATTTTGAAACAAATGATTACAGTGATACACTTAGCAGAAAATGGACTAAAAACTAGAGAGGCACAGTCACGTTCTTATACTAAAGTGTGTTGAAGCTGTCTGTTGTCATCAATAGTAAATTTCTCAGTGATTTCCAAGGAGATTCATTTCGACATTGTAATAGTCAACTATGGAGCAAAAATGCAGGAGCAAAATAAAATTAAAACCTCAAGTTGAGTGAGTGTTTTGTGCATAATACTTCAGGGATTGTACCGTCAAGACTATTCCCTGATAAATCTCTGCAGAAAAGAACACAACTTATTCCCTCATTGGTTTACATAGCTCTGCAGTTTTATAAACACCTTCATGAGAGGACTTACAGATAAAGGAGGGATGGTAAGTTTGCTAAAGAATCAGGTACTGATCCTTTTAAATCGTTATATGACAAATTCCTGCAATAAAGTTTGTGAAGCATACCTCTTATTCTTGCATAGAACATAGAATTACTAACTTAGCAGATAATTAGATAGTTGTTCTTACAAGTATTCGAGTGATTTCAACCCGGAAAATTGCTCAGATATTGCACCTTGCAAACCACTGTGGGACAAGTCTCTGAAGGAAATGTTGTTGTTAGTGTTAGAGACTAATAAACTATCTATTAGAATATTAATTTAGAGCGATAATTTAAATCAGGATAATACCAGCACACTTACAAAGATATTACTCTTGATATGGATCCATCGCTTGTACATTTCAAGCCACTCCATGTGTAGCTTTCTGGTAAACATGGGTCACCCATCCAGTTCTTCTTAACTTGGTAGTTAGTTTTAATAGTCATCATAGCATCAACTAAATACCATAAAAATGAAATAGAAGAAAACATCGCATTAGCATACGGTTACAAGAATGTTATTGACAGCACTATTCACATTGAGTGCAGAGCAACGCCTCCATATGTAGAGTGGGTTGGTACCTCAAGGAAGAAAGATTATTTGTTGGTGGTGCACATATAATATTGAACAGAAGAATAAGTGGAAATTCATTTGGATATAGTTAGAGCATTTTTCTTAAGGAAAATTTTGCTGGTGTCACTGAAAAAATGCATAATTTTGTTTTTGCCACTAGTTTTTTCATCGTTTCATTGTTGCCACTAGTCTTTTCACCTCACTCTTCTTTACCATTTCCATAAGTTGACCGTGAATTTGACTAGCAGAAGGGCGACATATGGGCTTCGATGGACAATTTTACCCTTGGCAGTGAATCGCTTCGTGCCCACTTGAAATAATTCCCCATGTCATTTCACCAGCTCGCTTCTCCCTCTTCCTACGGAAACCGCCAACACAATGCTTCCCACCACAGATGCAATCCCATCCGCCGCGGCGGGAGACGAGGCCGCCAGAGTCCTCCTTACCAGGTACGAGTTCGGCGCCCTTGCCGATGGCAACTTCTGCCACACCCTCTGTGGCACCCCGGCATACGTGACGCCGGAGATCCTCTCGAGGAAGTGGTACCGCCCGGCAAAGGTGGACATCTAGTCCTATGGCGTGGTGCTATTTGTGCTCGCCGCAGGGTACCTCCCCTTCAACGATGCCAGCCTAGTCAACATGTTCCGCAAGATCTACGCCGAATCGTCGCTGCTGCTGCTTACGGCTAGGGCATCATTGGTTGACAGCGACCTAGCCCAGCACACGGTGTTCACGGCCTCGCCGCTGAGCTTGAGGTTGTTGACGAATGTGTTCGTGGGGCACTGGCACAGCGCGCATGTCCGGGACCTTGCCCTGGAGGAAATTGTTCGACACGTTGAAGCCGATGAGCTTGCTCTGCTGGAACATTGGGATGGCGCCGTTGAGCAAGTTGTCCTAGAGCTCGAGCCGTGTGTGGGCACGCAACAATGTCTTGTACCCACGTGGGATGGGCCCCAAGAACCGGTTGCTTGAGAGGTTGACGACGTGGAGCCGCGACAGCGTGCCGTGGACAGCGTTGTCACGCAAGCTTAGCGGTGACCCCACGTTCTGAGAGGGGAAAATTGTCCATCTAAGCCCTGTTGTGGCCCTTCCGTTAGTCAAACTCACGATCAATTTATAGAAATAGCAAAAGAAGGATGAGTTAAAAAGACTAGTAGTAAAAAGTAAAACAACAAAAAGACTGATGTTAGAAGCAAAATGCCATGCCACCAAAGCTTGCTATCGCCATTGGGAGCTCGTGCCACACCGTTGCTCGGGATGGGGGAAGGTAAACCACTATTTTGAGTGGACATGAAATTTCTTTTAACAAGATGAAAATCCTCCCAAATCGAGTTGAAATTGCTTGATTCCAGTTGAATCTGTCCGATTTGAGATTTTCCGAGCCGAAAATTTCCCATATTTTGAAAACTTTTTATTTGAAACTTTTCCCAATTTGAAATCTCCACGAGTTGAAATTTTCCAATTTTAAATCTCGATTTTGAATTTATTTTCACATGTTGAATTTTCTCAGTTGAAACTTTCAGCTTTGTGTTACAACTGTGAGGAATTAGGAAGAGATGCGGAGTTATGGTGTGGAAGCAAAGGGAAGCTTGGAAGTGGGGGAGGAAGGAAATAGAAGATGAAGGAGAAATTGACATGTGGCATTGTGATACACAAATTAGATGCACCCATAAATCAAAAAATTTTAAATTAGAAAGTTTCAACTTAAAAAATTTCAAATCAATTCAAACAACTTTCAATTTAAAAACTTTGATTAAAAAATTTTTTGTTTGAAAAGTTTCAATTTAAAAACATTCTAGAGTAGTTAAAAATACATATTGTTTAAAAAATAGGATGAATTTTTAAAAACAAAAACTATTTTGAGTTTAGGGGAAGAGAACAAGAGAGCAAAAAGGGATAGTGGCAAGTGTCATGAGGAGAGAGTTGTTGAGGAGATGATGGCAACTGTCACACTCCCACATATAAAATGATTGGTTTCTTCAGAGCCGGAGTTTGTTATTTTTGTTTCTGTTGTTATTATCTCCGCCTTTTGTTTTTTTATGTGTGTGGTGTGTGGCCTTTTGATAGCATCTAGGCCCTCTAATTCTTTTCTCATATTTATTTATATGGTTTTGGTGTTGATGACTGAGTCAATAATTTCTAAGCTATGAAAAATATTGGATGAAGCATCAAAGAAGTGTCCTAAACGGTCAAGATTAAGGATCGTTATTGATAATTCTAAATTGGGAGATGATTCAAGCTAAGTAGTTAGGACTTATTTCTTGTTTGGCCGTATTATAAAAGGGGATTGTGCACAAGTTAGAATTTTGGTTCATAAGGCTAAGACCAGATTAGACTGCTTAGAGTTAAAATTTCTTTAGTCATTCTATCTCTTGAATTAACCTTTCTCCATATACAAAGTCTAAGTATCTCCCTGGACTAAACTTCATTGATTATTCTTTAAGTCCGGCGCAACCTTAGCTAAAATTCAATTTCGCCAGACCATTTCATTTAGTCTAGCGCCAAAACATTTCTCAGACATAATCATAACCGTGCTCATTCCATTCACGGCGGACCAAATTCTTTAGTCTGGTGCAAGTCATCACTACTACACGTTTACACATCACAATCGGTTCTTTTTTATCATCGCAATCGGTTCTGGTGGCGACACTAAGCGGTTAGACAGAGATGAGGCGCTATTATTACAGTCGGTTCTTGCCCGATAGAGATGAACTCATCATCTCTATCGGTTCTTCGAAAGAAGCGATAGAGATTATAGTATAATCTCTATCGCTTCTTTCGAAGAACCGATAGAGATGATGAGTTCATCTCTATCATTTTCTTGTAGGAACCGATAGAGATGTAAACATTATCTCTATCTTTTCTTACAAAAAACCGATAGAGATGACAAAGTTATCTCTATCATTTTCTTGTGAGAACCGATAGAGATGAAGGGTGTGGTACTTTCCAATTGACCCTGCAATCAGCACATATTTCACACAATATATATATGCACATATCACAAACATACAGCATGTATATCACATTCACATTCACAGAAAATGAATACAACTCATTCACAGAAAATGAATACTTTAATTGTTACAACAAATACATATCACATTCAGAAAATGAATACTTTGTTACAACTGACACATGCTTAACCATCATGTACACATGTAATCCCATTCAGATTTGTAATATTGTTCACATATAGCCTAGTCTGAGCTTTGGGATCTCTATACCGTCCGTCCTCCACCATACATTCCATCCAAGACCACGGCATAAGTGGTCCCTTGTCTTGTTGAGCGTAGTGCGGTCTAAACTCTTCCGGGGATATTGAGAGTCGCAAAATAGAAACGAGTGTTTTAATTTAAGTTTTGAAATTTCTATGTGAAAGGCTACTTGTATTATTATGCATGTACATATATACAGGGGAAAGCGTCTGCGAGAGGCTAATCAAGATCAGCATGTGATGCATGACGTACAAACCGCAGTGGTCGTCGCTGCCCTATTGATGGCACGGTGAAGAAAGAAAAAGAAATTAAGAGACGAAGAAAATATGTCAGGAAATCTAAATCTTATATAGGGAACGCCACTTTTACCTTGAAGCGCACATACTCCAGCTTGGAGCCCTTTTTTTGATCGTGTATCCCTCCTTCCGCGACGTAGTCGGAGAAACCCCTATATACATTGGAGAGACGCTGTTAAGTACAAAATAATGAATGTAATGAGTTAAATAAAGAAAGTGTTACATAAGAGTAGTGCACTTACTGCTCCAAAGGAGGCTTGATCGCGTAGGCCATCGGTCTCTTCTCAATGGAATTAAAAGTGTAGACCACGTTGTTACTCGGAATGATCACGAGTAGGACCCAATGGTTGCTTATTAAATGGTATGCAGCGAAGGAAATAAGTTCACATACGGTTGAAGTGCGTACAAGTAATTGAAGGGTGTAGTAGTACTTACTCCTCGTGGTACAGGAATAGAATGAAGTCCTTCTTGGCCTCAGCTTTCAACGCACCCTTGATGTAGCCGGTAAGCCATTGCGGTTGAAGCCTAGCCATCGTTGCGACACCACTCGGTCGATTTAACCCAATTAGTTGTCGATTAAATCACGACTCATTGCCTCATTGCCCTCGCAACTCGTATTGAATATTCTGAAGCATAATGCAAAATCCTATGGAAGTTCTAAGGTCATGCTACGTGGTGCGATACTTACAAAGGTCGAGATCGCATACGAAAGAAACGTCGATGGAGATCATTTGGTAGAGACGGACAGATCCTCAAAACCGACCGAAATGTCCCGTCCTCCTCACGGTGGAAATGTCCTTTTGTACCTAACATTGAAGTCGACCCGACGCTTCTTACGATCTTCGCTTTGTCAATGTACCATCCATGGGTATCCGAGTCCACATGCCTAAAGTATTCAATTTCGCGATGAGGCGAAGGGCTTTCCATGTTCATACGCCTTAAAATTATAGGGCTTCTCTGTGGCTCATGCGGCTCTCCTTTACGGGCGAAGGAGTCTCCGAGGCGGGGTTGGAGGCTTTTCCTGCACCGAGAGGGCACTTGTGTGCATGTGAGCCTTGGCTTTTAGCGGAGGCCTCCAGTGGTTCTGTGGTCATCGTGGTAGCCCTTTTATGCACCACTCGATTACTCTGTGCAAGACTCAATCCACGTCGTGGGAGGAGGCGCTACGATGCAGTAGGAACCTACAAAGCAGCGTATGAACAACTTGTTGCAATACTCTTTGAATGGTACGGTAGAAGCGAGGTTTTTACCTTGACCAAGACGCGCTGCAGTGGGCCATTTGATGAACGACATGTGCGCTTGCCCGAGAGTGGTGATCTCTCGTTGGGGGAACTCGAGCACATGTGATAAGAAGGCGTGGGCGTAGTCCACCGACCCTCATGTAGCCCTTCCCCAAAGGTGACCATGCATCATGTCGGTCTCGTTGCATGGAAATGCAACCCGCGCAGACCTCAACGAAATCCGTCTTCCGTCGGCGTGGTGGCACTTCAGAGGCGCTTTGCAAGAGGTGCGCAACTTAAGAGAAAATATTGGGGAGTTACCTCGCACCTCGAAGCCATGCAAAATTAACTATTACCTTTAGTCATGGACCAGCCTTATCATTTTAGACCCTTGTTCTTGGGTCACGCACTGAGTTTCAGACGGTGGCGGGGTCATCGCTCGACTGGGAGAACATCGCCATCATCTCGGCCCTCAAGCGGTCCATCTCTACCCTCATCTCCTGCTCACGTGCCGTCATCTCCCCTCATCTCCTCCTTGATCTCCTCCTGGCGTGTCCTTCATGCGCTCATGCGTGCCTCCCATGATCTTGCCCTCGCACTCCTAACCTCGTTTTAATCGTCTTCTTCAGATGCCCGCCCCTACGGCAAGTGCAGCCCTTATGGTCGGACTTCCCGATCATGGAGGACAAGATGTCATTTGACCCTTGGCTAACAAAGGTCCCTGCTCTTTCCTCTGGTGACCTCCTCCTGTAAGAGGGGAGTGCAATTAGATCTGAAATACAACAGAATGGTTAATCGCAATGTAGTAAGTTTGTGACTTACGATGGTGGAGACGACTTGCGCGTAGCGGGTTTGGTACTACCAGCTGCCCGTCCATGATTTCTTTGTCCTCGCTAATACCCGATCCGTGCCGCTCCTCACATATGTGGGAGTAAAACAACCGTATCCGAGTTCGCGCACTCCTCGGCTACTCGCGCCCATTCGCTTTCTTCCCTTCAGAGTCTTTGAACCGAGGTGGTGCGGTACGTGTTCGCCTCGATACCAATGTTCTTCGTCTCGGCTCCTCGCTTCAGGCGTACCCTTGATCCTCGTGAACTCCTCCCAAACGCCGGAGTCACGAGCGGATACCTCTCGAATGGTGTACGGCCTTTCAGCACGTACTCACTATGCATGTAGACCCTGAAGTGCCTCAAAGCCACACCCATCCTCTTCATGGCGTACCGCTTGGCATTGTTTTCGTCCTCCTCTTTTATAGTCCATTTGCCCTTCACCTCGTCCCACAGCCGGTTCTTCTGCTCGGCGCTGACCTCCTTTCTCCAGTCCTTAACCGTTATGGCAACCCTCTCCCTCACCAATTGGCCGAGGAATGAGCGGTATCGCCCCTTGTACTTAGGAGGACCCGTGCAAACCCCGTGGCATTGAACTGGAGAACTGCGGTGTTCTCCCTATGGCCCTTTACTCGGTCCTCGGGCCTTCCTCACCTTACTCGGCCCTCGACACTTGGAAGTTGGCTCGGCTCGACACTTGAAGTTCGCTCGGCCCCTCGGGAGCAGCTAATTCGGTTACATCAGCGATGAGTCGATGCTCTCTAGTTGCGACATTTTCAGTTTCTTATCGACATGGTCATATATTTGACATGAGATAAAGCAATTAAGTAGCAATTATGTGAAGTTGACAATAAATCATGTAAAGCAACAGCTCATTGACAACAAACAGAGAAATGAATGATCTTCAACGATGACTCCTAACCTCTAAATAGGTTTGGTCCTAATCCCATTCGAGGATATGTGGTTGGGCAAGTTCTAAGCCGTTGTACAACTCAGAGAAAATTTGGCTGACATCTCACATGTTCTCCGGATACACGCCTCGACAACAAGTCAAGAGGGTGTGTATCCGGAGAACAACCGGGAGACGCTATCAAATCTACTCGTGAGTTGTACAACACTCAGAACTTGCCCGAACCACATATCCTCGAATCCCGCCCAAAAACGTGGACAATTGAGATCGCTTGCTTATAAATATGCTATTCCAAATATTTATAATTAAGCACTCTCGAACGGGAGACGTAGGTTACGCAACCTAAACTCTAACAAGCAATCACTACATATGGAAAGATTATGCTATATAGAAATGTATGAATACTTTTGCAGTGCTAACTTTGTAAAATACCAGGACTATCCAAGAGATACACCAAGCATAGAGAAAAATCAGAATTCAGAATCATATAAGGACAAATAAGACCATATATGTTGCAGTTGTTAAAACTAAGACAAGAGTATAAGGTAATCCACATATATAGCATGTACCTATGTTAAACTAACAACAGTTGATTATAAAACATAGGTCCTACTTTATTTAGAGTTTTAATTAACACTATTTTCAATATTAGATTTAACCAACTTTATGACTGAATACTCTTATCTTTTTGAATGCAAATGATTTAATTTTTGTTGGTGTCGATTGCCTCGGGATTTCCTCTATGGAAGATTAGAAAGCAAGAGAGATTGATTATTTATCACGGATTATATCTCGATTAGAAGCAACATACGATAAGAAGGAAGAATATAAGCAACAGCTGATTATAAAACATAGGTCCTACATTTGCAATTCTTTCAAGACTTATATGATGCATTTTGGATTTTTGCTCTGTGATGATAATAGGGTAATTATTGGATTTACGGATTGTAGAAGAGGAAGATATAAAGAGCAAGATTTTCTTAAGTATTCCATATAACAATATGAGAAAGCGATTACATAAATCATGATCATTTGAAATGACATAAATGGTAATAGACCACATAAAGGCAATTTTATGTCATTCATATAAAGAATCATGTCTACCATGGCAATATGGAATTGACTAAAATTAATTGCTCTCAGATTTTAGGGTATATTTGAAGGTCATAAACCTTCAACTACAATCACGAATGGGCAAAACAATCAATCTAGAGAATAAGGCCTCAAACCCTTACCACCTTATCATGCACAATAAAAATTGATAATTTATTCACTGAAAATGAAGTTCTTCTTCGCCGAGTAAAACTCGGAGATGAGCAACAAGCTAAGTTCAGAAATGACAATTTTACTGCATTTAACGAATAAAGATGTAACCGATTAATTGGAAGTGACAATTGAACCAAAGATGAAACTAGAAATAACAGGATATGACTATAATTTATTAGCAAGATTTAGATCAGTAAACTTTGCCTCACAGAATATATAAATCCAGTCAGATCAGTATGCAAATCAGAACTAGTTGACACTTACTGAACAAACAATAGACTGATTACAAACAATTATTCTGAATCAAATAAGAACTGCTAACTAACAGTGAATAAATCAATACTTCTAAAGCATATAAGTCTACCGGTTCAAGGCCTTATTCACAGGATAAATTGTCTATATCATTAATTACCCTATTATCATCACAGAGCAACAAGCAACCCACAGCCAGCAGAAATGAACAGGAAGAACACAGAGTGGATGCGGTGGAAGCGACTTGGCGGCGCGGGGAGGAGTCGACGGCGTGGGGAAGAAGAGTCAGCGGCGGGGGGAGGAGTCGGCGGCGTGGGGGCGACTCGGCGGCGTGGGGAAGAGTCGACGGCGTGGGGAAGAGTCGGCGGCCGGGGGAGGAGTCGACGGCGTGGGGGGCGATCGGGAGGCGGGGAAGGAGTGCAGCGTGAGGAGGAGAGGGAGCGTGGAGGCTTGCGGTGGCGTTGGCGGTGGAGGTGAAGAAATCGTGGTGCGGAGCAATTCAGAGTGGGCGGGAGCTAGGGCAAAAAAAATGGAGGAGCGCTGCGTATTGTTCACTCTCCCTCATTACTATCGGTTTTCCAACAAAACCGATAGAAATACTTGTACTAAGGAAAACCCTAGGAGGCATATTCCTATCGGTTTTCAAGTAAAACCGATACAATGATAGTATCTCTATCGGGTTTTTAAATGAAAACCGATAGAAATACTTGGACTAAGGAAAACCCTAGGAGTGATATTTCTATCGGTTCTAAAGTAAAACCGATACAACTGAAGGATAGTATTACTATCAGGTTTATTAAAAAACCGATACAAATGATTATGTATTTGTGTTGCTTTCGAATAAGAACCGATACAAATATAGGCACTGTTTGTTTTCCTGACAAACCATAAAGTCTGAATTTACAGAGATATCTGATCAAAGAGTGAAAAGGCCATATCTTTTGCACACATAGTTGGAATTATTTGAAAGTTTGCGAAACATACTTTGTGATACTACGATCTTTTCTAAAAAGGATTTTGGCAAAATGAGTAAGCATTGAAAACAAAGCCCAAATTCACTTTGTAGGCATACTTTTTGGTCAAAGAGTAGAAAAGTCAAATCTTTCTCAAATAAAGTCCAAGTATTCGAAAATTCCCGAAATGATTTGATGTAGAGTGCCTTCTTTTATTCCATTAAGTAGCTACATACCACAATGCATTGACAAAATTTGTGAAAGTTTCATACGTACACATAACCTTTGCAAACACATATCAACCGATACAATGATGTACTCCTTTTATTTACAATATAACCCTTCTTGATGATCTACACGCATATAATTTCTTCCATGTGTGTCGTTGTCACCGCTAAGACAGCCCCATCCGCAAGCGGAGGTATTTCATCGAATTGGTCGTATTCTTCTTCATCTATGACATTTTCGACACCAACGATCCGCCGCTTACCATAAAGGACGACGTGCAACCTCGGATTGGCGGATCACGCACATAGAAGACTTGATTTGCTTGCTTCGCAAAATCTGAATGGGTCATCTTTATAGGCGAGTCTGTTGAGATCCACAAGAGTAAAACCTCTCTTGTCGACCTTCACTCCATGTGGAAGTCCCACCCACTTACATCGAACAATGGAATTTGGTATATTCCGTGTCGAGCTCCCAAATTTCTTGATCACCCGTAATAAGAGTTCATTGCCATTGAGGATCCTCCTTTCCAATGATGTTCATCGGACAAAGCATCTATCTTGACACCGCTGTTTTGAGCAAGACTCTTCGCATCGACTTTCGATGTAAAAGGTGTACCCATTAATATCGCACTCGCCATGTCTCGTACATTAAATCTAGGTCCGTCGACCAACCATTTGATAGTATCACTAATAGAGACCTCTGCCTCTGTTTGAACCATGTTAGAAATCTATCGTTGTGTTCTCGCATGATGGAAAGCTCATCCATATGTGGATTCTCTTCTCGTAAAATTGACTTGTCTTTGCTCGATATACCCTCGCAACTTCGTGTCTGTGCAAGATCGCGAGATCGCTTTGCAATACATATCAAGCTGTGGCCTCGTTAGTTTCGCTAGCAGTTCCTTTGCCAAATAGTCTGCCCTCATGGCGAGATAGAGGAACACCGATTGCTTGTCTTCTCCCGAGATAGTCCACGCAGAACTCAATAACCTCTTCAGTCCCATAACCTTCCACAATACTACCCTCACGTTTCGACCGATTCCTCATGTAGGACTTTAATATACCCATGTACCTCTCGAACGGATACATGTAACGTAAGAATGCGGGGCCACATATCTTAATCTCTCTGACAAGGTGAACAACAAGATGGACCATAACGTCGAAGAACGATGGTGGGAAATGCATCTCAAGCTGACATAGAGTCTGCACCACCTCACTCTGTAAGTTGTCTAGCATATCAGGGTCAATAACTTTGCAGGAGATCGCATTGAAGAAATAACAGAGCTTCGTGATTGCAAACCTGACATCCTCAGGCAGAATATTTCTGATTGCAACTGGGAGCATTTGGGTCATCAAGACATGGCAGTCGTGGGACTTCATACCCAACAACTTCAAATCATCCATGGACACCAGCTTCTTATTGTTTGCGGAGTAGCCAGATGGAACTTTAATACCTTGGAGACATTTGCAGAGATCTTCTTTCTCCTTCTTGGACAGGGTGTAGCATGCAGCGAGGATGTACGGACCTTTCCCATCCTCCTCTATCACTGCAAGCCCGGGCCGATTCCCATGTAGGCCATGTCGCGACGAGCATTCACACCATCCTTGGTCTTCCTGGTATGTTCAGCAGATACCAACCAAATTGTCGCAGACATTCTTCTCAACGTGCATGACATCAATACAATGTCGGACATCTAACTCCTTCGATGCGGCAAGTCCCAAAATATGGACCTCTTCTTCCAAATTGTCCTAAATACGAACAGATTTACGACTCTTTCCGTCTTGAAGTTCAATATCCTCCACACGTGAATATACTTGCCTTCCACTCATAGGCTGCGGGGCCGAACGGACTTCCCTCTTCCCATCAAATTTGTCATCCATTTTACAGTATCGATGACTTCGAGGTAGAAACCTACGGTGACCCATATACACGGTTTTCTTGGAATTCGGTAGCCATAGGCTCTCAGTCTCCTCTTCACAGATAGGACACGCTTTGGCTCCTTTCGTACTGTACCCCGCCAAATTACCAAGCGCCGGGAAATCATTTATGGTACAAAATACCATAGCTCGTAGGGTGAAATACTCTCTTTTGTATGCATCCCACACCACGACCCCCTCATTCCACAATTGTACCAAATCCTCGATCAATGGTGCAAGGTACACATCAATATCATTTCCCGGCTGTTTGGGTCCCGAGATTAGCAAGGACATCATGATATACTTCCGCTTCATGCACAACCAAGGAGGGAGGTTGTAGATACACAACAGAACTGAGAACTGGCCACGTGCTGTGACGGCTGCTCATGTTACCAAACGGATTCATTCCATCGGTACTCAACCCAAACCTTATGTTCCTCATTTCGGCACCAAACTCCTCATGTTTCCAATCGATGTTTCTCCATTGAGCCGAATCAGCAGGGTGTCTCAGCTTGCCATCTTCCTTTCGAGACTCATAATGCCAACGCAACAATTTTGCCTCTCTGGGATTTGCAAACAACCGCTCAAGACGGGGAATGATGGGCAAGTACCACAATACCTTGGCCGATGCACCTTTAGTGACCTCTTCACCATCGTTGCCTCGGCTCTTACGCTTCTTGTCGTTACGCTTCTCCTTTGTTTGTACCGGGCACACTACACATTGGACAAACGTGCAGCTCCCCGATATGCGTTCACGGTACAAGATGCAATCATTAGGACATGCATGTATCCTTTCTATTTCCATTCCCATGGGACACAGTAGCTTCTTCGCTTCATAAATGCTTGTTGGCAACTCGTTTCCTTCTGGAAGCACATCCGATAGAAGAACTAGAAGTGCATTGAAACTTGTATCTGTCCAACGGTGTTTTGCCTTCAGTTCGAACAATGCAAGGACCGAACCCAACTTGGTGTATTCCGCTTTGCAACCTGTGAACAGCGGTTTGGCATCGTCTTCCATCAAGCTTTTAAACTTTTCGAACTCTCTTTCCGTGTAATTACCCTCCACATCCCGCAACATTTGCTCCAAATTCTCATCCTCAAACATATCATGCTGCAACTCGTCATCCGGTTCCACCGTATCTTCGTTGCACACCGGAAGGGTACCACCTGTCTCGCCGTGATGGATCCAACACGTGTAATTCCTCACAAAGCCACGTCGAATCAGGTGGTCCTCGATTTGAGCCGAGTTGTTAAATCTTCTCAGATTGGTGCAATCAATGCAAGGACAATATATGAAGTTTACACCCCTCCTCACAATATCCTCTTCGCAATTTTTGAACTCCTTAACACCCTCTCGAAATTCAGCACTCAAACGACTTTTCCGATACATCCATTCCTTACGGTCCATCTCAGTAATTAAACTTCGCACAATAAATATTGAGACACCTAGCTAGCTATTTGAAATATTGAGACATCATTTAGTTAATATTACCTTTGCGAAAATAGAGGACAGGTTCCAAGATATATAAAATATGTACTCCCGATCGATATTTAGATTCTTCTCCGGTTTAGTGCTTTCAATTCCTTACATAGGAGACCTACATTTTTAACATCAACAATGATATCAAATAATCTAATTATATAGCTATTGTAGTACTTGCAAATCTTTTGACTACAACAAAACAAAACAAGGGTACCAACGATGACTCCTAATCTCTAAATAGGTTAGGTCCTAATCCCATTCGAGGATATGTGGTTCGGGAAAGTTCCTAAGCTGTTGTACAACTCCAGAGAAAATTCGGTGACATCTCATTGTTCTCCATATACACGCCTCGGCAACAGGTCAAGAGGGTGTGTATATGGAGAACACCAGGAGACGCTACCAAATCTACTCGAGTTGTACAACACACTTCAGAACTTGCCCAACCACATATCTCGAATCGTCCCAATTAAAAACGTGGACAATTCGAGATCGCTCACTTATAAATATGCCATTTTGTTCGCATATTTATAAACAAGCATCCTCGAGCAGAGACGAGGTTCATGCACCTAAACTCTAGCATTTATCACATGATAGAAATTAACAATAATTCCATATTAACAAGAGCACTACAATAATTAAATAGATGTGTGCTTGACAAATTAATAGAGAGTGTGAAATCTGATAGCATATACTCAATTCCAAAGGTAACTTAAACTTTATTCACAATGTATCAAAATTACCTAGTGCAAAATTGAAGGGTTTAATTTAAAGGCCGGATTGCTCACATTTTGAAGAAAACAAAAGCGAGGGTAAAAAGAAGGAATCTCCTCAAGATAAGGCTTCAAATTTGCCCTCTTAACACCTATCCTTGAGGACTTCAAATTTTATCATCCAAGTATTGCTTCCAAGCCACGAATATGAGCTGTTTTCTTGATCAAGGCGGAGAAATCTCCTCTGAACAACAACAGAGATCTTGTTCCCAGTGGTATATATAACCTAGCGAGGACATCACAATCGGTTCTCCACTAAAAAGCGATAGTGATGTCCACGGTTATCACTATCGGTTCTTTCATAAAGCGATAGTGATGATCACGTGAACATCACTATCGCTTTTTTGGAACCGATAGTGATGTATACCCACATCACTATCACTTCTATAAAAAGAACCGATAGTGATGTATACGTGATCATCACTATCGCTTATTTTCTTGGAACCGATAGAGATGACAGTCCATATCACTATCGCTTGTTAGTTGAGAACCGATTGGGATATGTCGAGTCCATATCACAATCACTATAATCTTAGAACCGATAGTGATTATTACTAACACCCCGTCCGAAGTTATCTATCACAATCGTTTTTTCCTGAAAACTTAAGAACCGACACAGATAAAGCGATAGTAATGTGCCGTTCTGTAGTAGTGCATTCACGCCGGACCATTTATTCTTTAAATTCGTAGTGAAAGAGTTTGTGTTTAAAGCAAACCGAGCGCACACCATTCTCGCTGAACCAAATTCCGCTAACTCAAAATTCAGTCGGCACAAAAGCAATTCTCTCGGTTAAACTCTTTTCTCACTTCAAAAAGGTCTGTTGCTGTAATCATGTAAACATCCTTCTACGGCGGACCAATCTTTTCAGTCCGGCACGCATATAAAACTCTCATCTCATTGCCGGACCAAAGCATGTAAACTTTCTATGTACGACAGATCAAACTTTTCGGTCCGGCACGCATGTAAAACTCTCATCTCTTCACAGGACCAAAACATGTAAACTTCCTATGTACGACGGACCAAATCTTTTCAGTCCGATACAAATGTCCTTGATCAGTCCAGCGTAGTAGGATCAGTATCGAAGATTAGTCCGTAGCAAATGTGTTAAGCTGATTTTGATAGTCTGACATGTTGCAACGGTCACTATAGTAGGTACAACGGCTATATTTAGCCTAAATGTCTATATAAGCATTCCTTGAGCTATCTACCACAAGAACTTCAGACATCTTTATGATCTTCTTGACATTTTAGCATTCTTAGAGGTTTCATTCCACCAAGGAGACTGTGCTTCATCTTTGAACTCAAAATCTATACACTTCCTAAGTGTTTTAGCTCTGAACTAAATCTAATTGTGTTGTGCTGAGTGAACCAAGAGACAGGACTGGTGCATAGACTATTACTCTTGGATCTTAGTGATCCTAAACGGCTTGGAGGTCGTGG